>VYZW01008173.1:0-15048 GCA_013401315.1 Balaeniceps rex
CTCTCAAACTGAAAAGCATTCAGAAAAAGAGCTAGGAGAGTACCCCAAGGTCCAAGAAATCTGTTTCAGGGTAAGAGACTGAACTCAGTTCCACTTCTTTTTTCTAACAGAAGGGTAGGAAATTAATGAATCATCAATTACAAATGCCTAAATACAACAGGATTTCTGGTATCTTTTATGTAGCAGATGATAAATAATAGTTAGGAGCTGTTCAGACTAAAAATAAACAGACACACCTCCATGATAATGATGAACTTTCAGAAAATGAGTACAAATGGTAGTTTTTGAGGAGGACACAATATTAGTCTTCTGATTTGCATACTTCCCTGAATAAAACTCCACACATCTATATTGAACAAGAATCTCAGCAACCTTATTCTGAACACCAGTCACAACAAGAAGCAGCAGAGATGTTTTCCAACTAACACTCTTCTCTCTGTGACAATCAAAGGTAACTTTTATACTAGATTTTCAGACTCAGCAAAAATAAGCTATCGCCATGTGTAATCCAGGAATGGAGGCAATATTGCACAGTGTGAAGAAATCTTCTGACACAGAGTAGAGCTGGATTTTAATAATCAAAATGCTAAGCTAGGAAGGATGAATTCCACTGATGAATACAGTTAATCTTCCAATTATAATCTTCCAACAGGATTTCAGGGTCCCTTCCTTTTGAAGTTAATTGAAGTTTTTCCACTGACTTCAACAGAAGAAAGATTAGGATCTCTTAACAAACTCTCTTGATAAATTAATACTTGTGGATTCTTTTCATCATTCTAGAGAACACATCTACAGTTAGAAATTTATTCTTGTCTCACACAAAGTCCACATTTTTAAGCCTGCAGTAAAACAGTGAAAAATAACCACAGGTTCAAGCCAAGTCACCCTACTGGCATCACAGTTACTGGGACTCAGATGACATGTACTTCACCCTGACTTCAGTCAGCACTGGATCAGCTTCTGAATTGCTGGACTTTAAGCCTGCACTTTTTTTTTTTTTTGCTGTCTACCCTTGGAAGTGTTTCAACTGTATTTCTTCTTCTTAGCTTTCTAAGTTAATTTAATACCTGTCACTAGTCCTAAATGGGTACTTCTGAAATCTACAACCCTTTATTTCTGGAACAGCTATATATGCTTACCTATCCCTGCACAGCTGGTGTGACCTCTGAATCCTGCTTTGGAGGGTGCTTGGTCCCTAACTTGCCTAAACTTTTATTTCCTGATGGGAGTTCAGCAAAAGTGACAACTGTCACATCTTTACTTGGCACTCACAGTACCTGGCTAACGTACCTTAGTCCTTGTCTGGAGGTCATCTTTAGCTTTAAGATGGTAACTCAAACCCCTGGTTGTTCACATTCAATCTGTAGTACAGACCTACAACTTGCATGTTTCCTACAACACATTGTGTGACAGTATCTTAACACTCACCAGATGCAACAACCTTTTAGTTATCAGCTGTCTGTGCTGCATTTCAATGATAATCTGTCCACTTTCTCCATTTACAAATTCCTTTGGCCCTCCCCAACTTCTAAGACCTGTATAAAACATCCATAGACAAATCCTCATTCCTGTCTTAGCTTCACCGGATATTAAAACAGGGATAGTTTCTCACTTGTGACAGCATGTCAGAAAAGGCTGCACTCTGACATGAGCAGACAGAGTGTGATCAGATACCTACCCACACACTTCGGCTCCTTTGAATCCCACTGTGAGGTTCCCTGGCAGGTGAGTTTGGTGTTTCCTTCTATTTCATAGCCCTCATTGCAGGTCACAAAACATACTGTCTTATAGGAGATATCAGCTGTTGAACAATTAATGTGTCCATTTTCAGGAGCCCGAAGTTTGGGACATGTTCGAACTGCAAAGGGAAAAAAAACACCAGTTCACTCTGCAGCACTGAGAATCGGTGGAGTTACACTGGTTTTCCCAGGTTTTCAGGGGTGGGACAGGTACTGGCTTGTACACTAGTTACAGTAGTTTGTACAAATTTAGGGAATAGGGCTGGAACAAGGCTGATTTTTTTCACAGGCTTGATGCCTTCCTCTTCCTGAAACAGAGTCTTACATAGTGTATATGAGGTTGGCCACACACTTCCAAGCTCACCTAAGTTCTCACCTAAGTCCAGGCTAGCAAACTAACTGTGCTCAGAAATGTTTCTAGCCATCAAAGGCATCTGGCACACAGTGTGTGGCCTGTGCTAGTAATGTCTATCAGCCTTCAAAACGGGACAGCTGCAGGCAAACGGAATCCTGTGGAAAAGTGTGTGTCTTTGGAAGTTTCTAATCCCCCGGCCATGCCGGAGAGTTCTTTGGGGGATTTCCAACTGGCAGTCTGGTATGGGCTGAGTGCATGCCAGGGAAGAGGCTAAGATCTTATTAACAGGGCAGATGACAGTGTCCCAGTGCTCAGGAACATTGTCAGGGACTCTGGAGTGTGTTGATGTAGACACAGACACGTGTGAGCCTCCACAAACCACAACAGCAGACATTCATAATGGTGCAGGGGAGAGAGAGAGGAAGAAGGAATACAAGGCATTCATAGACAACAGGAAGATGACAGATGAAAAGGAACAAAGTAGGATGTTGCTGAGACAAAAGAGAATCTTTCAGGTGTGGGGCTTCCCATGGAGGCAGTCCTGGCTGCTGCTCAGCACAGTGGCCTTTCTCCTGCCATGTCTTACAAATACTGCAAGCAGCGTGATGCCGAGGAGAATGCAGTCCTGTGCAGGATGCGTGTGCAGAAAGGGAAGTGGGGCATGGAGGGTGATGCTCAGATTGTCTTAGGTTTTTTTTTACTGAATCCTGATGCTGCAGTTTAACAGAAAGCTACACTGTAATTAAGACTGACCCCAAAACAGCTGAATGACAGTAAGAAGAAAAAAGTAGTAGCACTGTCATGGCCTGGATTTATGTTCTTTGTTTCAGTGTTACAACCTCAAGCTCTTATACTAGGACCTCTTTCCTTTGCACTGCCTCCAGCTCTCCTCCTCTTCAGCCAATATTACATTCTGCATTTGTCCCCTTGCTCCCCTCTAGACAGACTCTGAGCTACATACACACTGCCTGGCCTTTGGGTCCCTCAAACAGCTAAGCTGTCCACACCTACTGTCTGGCCATGACTATGCAATGATGATACATGTATGACAACCAGGTGATAGCAAGCCCAAATGTGTAGATGCCTGCTGGAGACCTGGTGCACCTTTTCCTTCAATAATTCATGCCTCTCTTCAACAACCAGCTACTGATTTTCTAAAAACTCGTATGGTTGAAAACCCTGCTCTCAGCTGAAGCTGGCAGATACTGCTCAGTATGTTCAATAGTTATTAGTGGGAGAAAAACACACGGGGGCAAACAGTGTGACTGCTCAAAAATATAATCAGGATGACTGTAGTTCCCTAAACTCTGTTCTCCCTGATTGTTTTCCACAGCTTCTGTTGACCTTGCTGGCAGGAGGGTGAGCTCTGGTGATGTGCGGCTTCAGAGATCTGGACGACTTCTCCACTGTGGTTTGGGATGCCAATTTTACCAACTAAGCCATCGTTGCTGCCACCAGGTAGGAGGCAAACCACGAGCTCCCCTCCAAATGCACTTGAAAGTAAGCCAACTTGGCAACTTTCTCTCCTTTTCCCAGTAGTTGTTTACTCTGCACACTGAGGAGACACGACATGCCTACAAGTGGACAGACGGACTGAACAGATCACTGTACACCCTCAAACTAATAAATGGGCAGATACCCTCACAGTGCTCCTTCAAACGAAAGCCAGCTGTATAAATGCCAATAACTACAAGCCCCTCAAAGCTACAAAAAACACACGTTAAATAATGTCTTTTTTGAAAACAGCTGTAGTGGCACCTGAGTGGGAAAAAAAGTCTGTAGCAAAACCTCTGTATATTGGATAGGAAAGAAAAAAAGCCATTCAGATGCACCCAATATATCTTTGCATTACCACTGTATCATGTTTACTCTCTGAAAGTAGAATCATAGAATCATAGAATGCTTTGGGTTGGAAGGGACCTTTAGAGGTCATCTAGTCCAACCCCCCTGCAGTGACCAGGGACACCTTCAACTAGATCAGGTTGCTCAGAGCCCCGTCCAACCTGACCTTAAAGGTTTCTAGGCATGGGGCCTCCACTACCTCTCTGGGCAACCTGTTCCACCCTCATTGTAAAAAATTTCTTCCTTAGATCTAGCCTAAACCTACCCTCCTTTAGTTTAAAACCATTACCCCTTGTCCTGTCACCACAGGCCTTACTAAAAAGACTGTCCCCATCTTTCCTATGGGCCCCCTTTAAGTACTGAAAGGCTGCAGTAAGGTCTCCCCGCAGCCTTCTCTTCTCCAGGCTGAACAACCCCAACTCCCTCAGCCTGTCCTCGTAGGAGAGGTGCTCCNCCCCCAAGTCCTTCTCTGCAGGACTGTTCTCAATCCCCTCATCCCCCAGCCTGTATTGATATTGGGGGTTGCCCTGACCCAGGTGCAGGACCTTGCACTTGGCCTTGTTGAACCTCATGAGGTTCGCACAGGCCCACCTCTCCAGCCTGTCCAGGTCCCTTTGGATGACATCCTGTCCCTCAGGCGTGTCAACTGCACCACTCAGCTTGGTGTCACCTGCAAACTTGCTGAGGGTGCACTTGATCTCGCTGTCTATGTCATTGATGAAAATCAAAGTACCATTCTTCTTGTGCTTGCATATACACAGACATCCTCTAGGAAGTGCATTTAAGAGTATAAAAGAGATCTTGAAACTTCTGTCTTGTGAGAGGCATTCTGAGCTTCAGAGCAGCTTCCTAATATGCTGTATCTTAACTGTAGTAGAGTGAGTAAGAAAGACATTTTTACAGCTGAATCACACACGCTTTATACAGAAGAGAACAGGCTTTCTCTTTTAAGGTTTCTATGGAAGCCTTTAATACCCAATCTGTGGTAAAAGGAAGCAAATGGTACCAAACTCTACGGCGTTACAGAGGAAGCTTGAATGAATTAAGAGCACTGAGGAGGCTCTCAGCAATGTTAACGTGCCTACAGAGAAGGCAGTCCCTTCCACTACCTCGTAAGTCTGGCCACCTCTTCTGGAAGGACAGCATAGCAGTAGTGCTCCTGCCTCCTCAGTGTTTTCAGTGTTGACGCTTACTCAGTGTCCCAGTATGGCTCTGGCAGAAACGTGTAACTGAGCCTGTGTTATCCTGGTTCTGGTTCCATGTATTAAACACAAAACCACCCTGTTGTCAATAAGGTATTTTCCATGACCAAGAAATACTTCCACAAAGCCAGTGAAAATAACAACAACAACAATGGTATATTCTGCTTGCTCTGGGTTTTCTCCTAATACAGTTTTCTGGATTAAATACATGCTTTGTAGTTGGTTTTTTTCATGGGTCACTGTTAATTGCATGACATGAGTGCATTAATCACTTTCCAATAGCACAGCAGATTTTAGCTAGCAGAACAACTGAGGAGTGTTTAATGTCAAAACCCAAAGCAGTGCAAAGGGATTTTCCTTCACTCTCCCTTCCTAATTTATGTGATAAAATACTCCTGGGATTAACAAGACAGCTAAAAAACTGTGCCTTTGATCTTGCTCCTTTTCATAGTCTGAGTGAATCAAGACTAGCAGATCCAGCACATGTAAAGGTAGGATTTTTAATATTTTTTTTTTTTAATTGGAAGTCTTCAGTATGATGGAGAATGGCACAAGAGAAGTAAAAATATATCCTTTCAATGCTTCAAAGGATATTAACTCAACATCAAGACAGTATCTCAAGGCAGACTTTTCTCTTCCCCCACCTTCCAGACAAATTCCCTATTAAAGGAAGATCATGCACCAACACCCAATAGCTGAATATTTTTAAATGCTCCAGAAAGTTTTCTAAGTACTAGAATTTTCCAATTCTCTACAGACAGTGAAGATGAAGGATCCTTTCTTTGTGGCTAACTGCAGCTTTCCCCAGATTTTTTGCACTGGAGGCTACTGTGTGAAAGAAGCTTTGTCAGGCAGGTGCTCTTTCCTAGTATCCCAGTCTACGTGAAGTAGCAAACATCTTCACTGTTGGAAAGTCAACAGCTCAAGTCTAGCTTCTCAAGATACCCTCATGGTACTGGCCAGCAATTTACTTCCTATTGAAAGCTTCTCCTTCCTGTCTTCTGTCACTGGAAGCTATAAAGCAAGACTGTTTTCCAGGATTATCTGAAGAAGAGTCCTGCAATGTAAGCAGAAGTGAACTGCTATATAAGAATGTCCTGAGGAACTGATTTCTAGCTCAGATCCTTACTTGCAGAACCATGACTTGCTGTTTCTTTAAGGGCTGCAGTGTTTGCTGTAGTGACATAAAGTGCTAATGCCTCCAAGGATCTATCCTGCCTCTTTCCCTGAACTCAAGGCCAGGGCAAGAGTTACAGAAGGAGCTGACGACTTCTTATTTACTAGCTTCTAGTGTGGCATATTAATGTCAAGTACATCCAACTCAAGTTAAACATGTTGAACTACAATGTGTGGCTGTTGAGGAGATAAGGGCTGCTACCAGTTTTTTCAGGTCCTCCTTGGAAGATGTACCAGACAGGACTACATGGGGATGCAGCTCCCCCTCTAAATCATCAAGAACCCAACCTCAAGCAGAGACAAGTGATAACAAAGCAAAACTGTGTTCCTATATACTTGTAAGAGCTCCAGAAATGTTGGTTTTCAGGATGTTTTTTCCCACGTCTCCTCCCTTTCACACCTTCTGTTTATATCTTTTCCAGCTGACATTCTCTTACAGTGAACTTCTAGGATACTACCTGTTGTTCCCTAGTGAAATTCCACTCAAAATTCTCTGAAAACTATGCTCAAGGCCCAAGCTTTCCTATTTTTCGTAAGAAGGAACTGTAAGAAAGCAAAATGGAATTCTTCCATAGTTAATGTCTCCCAATGCCAATGCCCGTCTATGCCAGGAGTCTGGTGGATGTTCTAAAACACCTGTGTGGCAAGGCCTTGTTACACATTTGACTACTTCATAGGTTCGCTGGATTTACATCACGTAGATACAAAATTCATAGAAATAAGCTGGAGAGAGGTTTAAGGAAGGAGAGTGTAGATTTACTTGCAAAGGACTGTCTGCCTAGTAAATATTGCTCTGCATTTTCTATTGCAGATGTCATCCTTCCATTTCAGGAAAGAGGGAAATGGAGTGATTGGAGTGGGAGTTTACCTTTGGAACATTCTTCTACCCAAGAGCTAACAGGATCAGATCTGCATGCCCAACTATGTAGTGAGCAGAGAAAACCGCTGTTAAGAATCAACTAATCCAACAGAAAAAGACTCTTCAAACACACGACATCCATACCTCTGCAAGTAGTCTCTGATCCAGACCATTGCCCATTTGGCTGACAAAGCCGGATGCTGCTTCCCACAAGATCAAATCCTGCTTTGCATCGGATCCCACAGGCAGCATTAAAGTAATTGTTGCAGACATTCTGGACAAAGTAACCATTTTCAGGGGGCTTCAGTTCAGGGCAGTGAACAACTAAAGAATTAAACAACCACAACAGACTTATGATGCTAGCTGGAGTGCAATAGACTACTGAAGGAAAACAATTTTTTTAATTTCCAACTCGACTTGCATCTTGGTACTTTTGCTGTTTTGGAATGACACAGAAAATCTTGCATGCAATTTTACACGTCCTTCACAGTGCAAACAAAAATAACAGAATTGTCCCAGCACTGCACTGTGCATTTCAGGGGTATTCTGTTCCTGGATGGAAACACTTACCTTCACAGGTTTGTCCTACAGCACGATATCCCTCCCGGCATGTACAATCCTCAATGGCGGTACTTCCTGGTGGGGAAGTATGATTCTCATCGGGACATGAGATGCAAGTGCTGATTCCACCCGGTGAACCTTCAGGCTTGTATGTTCCTGGTGGACAAGCTGTTGAGCAGAAGAAACGTGACAGAAATGAGTTCAGGATATCCACCTTTCACAGCTAGTATAATTTTTCAGGTGTGTTGCTTTACTTTTCTACATTCTTTTTTTCTACCTCATACATCCAGTGTCACTTAGGGCAGGAGCATTCTCAACTTAAAGTGCTGTAGAGTTCTTACAGGAGTGAACTAAAGCCCACCAAACTTGGCGGAGGTCTCTCCAGTGACTGCCTGGGGACTGATATTAAGTCCATGATTAATGATCTTGAAAAGAAGCCCAGTCCCAGAAGACACACCAGATTTTCACTGATAAAACCTGTGCTGACCTCATGAAGACATTCTTGATTTAGAGGTGTAAAAAATTTGTTCAGACAAAATCCTTGCCATTCAAAACTACATTGAAGTTTAATGCATACAAATTCTTAGTAATAAGACAACACAAGCTAGCAAAGAACTCTGCCCTTGGTTTACACATTATGATCATATATGATCTACATGCTGTACTTGCTAAAAGGTATGAACCACAAACAATGAAGCAATTAATCAAAGCAACTGCTCCCTGAAGCTTTTGCACTCATTTATATCCCATTTAATATTTTTAACTCTGTGCATCTACATGCATAAGCCTTAAAGAGATTCAGGAGGTGTCTTCAGAGGCAGGGAAAACACATAGGGAAAAGGCACCTCTCACCTGAGAACTTCAGATTGGTTGGATAAGTCTGAGTCTTATCTCTTTCTGCCTTGAATTCTATTCTTCAGGAAACACCATAATTATCTTTAATTCACAGGATGAAGTGAGAAACAGAGGAGTGACTAATCAACAGCTGCTGATAAAGTGAAGTATCGATCGATCAGATTACCGCTTGAATCAGAACTCAAAGACACATGTGCTGAAAAACATACCTCCTGATCAAAGTTCAGGAAATATTTTGAGAACGTTATGTAATATTAACACTGAAACCCAGTGAAAAAAGCTCTCATTTCATTAATTTCACTGTCTACAAATTCTCCTAATGGCCACACTTTCTCTTGCAGACTGCAAGTCAGCCTCTCATTTCCTCCCCTCAGTACAGTCACTTTGTACCATCTGATGTAACTCTGGACAGCACAAAGAACTCTACAACCATAAACATCCTCAAGTGCCTTCCTCCTTACGTAGTCAGGTGTGCTCTGCTTCTGGAGCAAATCTCTCCTATGGAGGTATATTTCCCGGAGTTCAGAGATTCTGGTGGCATTAGTAGATAATGGTACCAGCTCTCTCTGTTCTGTGTGTTAGGTGCTAAGATACTCTGACTCGTCTTGTTAATGAAAACAACTTTCCGCTTTCTCATTTTTCCTCACCTGTCATGGGAGAAATGACTTTCATAAGCCAAATTTTACGGATTGTACCTTAAAAAATCAACCCATAAGAACAGTTAGCACTTCTTCTTTCCAGAAGGGGCAAGGTCTTTTGAATAGCTTCCAGAGAGAATATTTTTGTTTCTGTTTCAGAAAAATTTGCAGTTTTGTTTTGATGAAAGCAACTGAGTGGCTAGCAGTTAAGAGGTGATTTTGGGTGCTGTAAATTGGTTTCACAAATCTGTATTTTAAACACACTTTTAAAAAGACAATGAAAATGCCTAAGCAGTAAAGGATGTAAGTACAAATCAAAGCATTTCAGGAAGAAAAAGGGTCAGAAAAATCCAATCAGAATCAGAGCTGGGAATTTTTCATTTTTGTTTTGGGACTTTCACAAAAGCATTCGCAAAAAAATCCCTTTCCTATAGTTCAGCTGCTCTTCCCATCCAAGACATTTCTTTTGGACTGTTACTGCACCTTTCCTCTCTTCCGTGCAGAAATCCCCTCCTTTGACATCAGGTCTCTCTAAAATATTCTCTCATGCTTCAGATGATCACCTCCAAACTGGCTAAGTATCAGAAGTATTACTCTGAAATACTTCCCTCTGGCACTTTGTGGAAGTCTCTGTGCATCCTTGTTAGAACTCATCGGTATCCATCACAAAGTGATGAAGTGCATCCAAAAGGATACAGGAAAGAGTGCAAGTTAAGCATCACAGGGGACCTGCTGTATGACAAAGCTGCCCTCCGTGTGCCAGCAAAGTAAATTAGTCTCTTCTGTTCTATGTGTGGCATATAAAATGACATCTAGAAGTGTTTCATTAAAAAACCCAAGAAAACAACAAAACCCCAACCTAACTTCTCTCTTTCTTGCAATCTCACCTTAGATGAAGAAGCAGCAGCTTTTTTCTCTTTCTGTTTTGAGAACTAAGGAATAAGAATAATCACCCATTCTATGACAAGGGCATTTTTAACAACAAACCCAGTAACTTGCTTAGGGCTTTGAATCAGTCTGGCTTTGACAAAAATGGTTCATTCTGAAATTGCAGTTAAAATTTGCTCTTTCCAGTGAAGCAGCAGGAGGTAAATAATACTGTTAAAATGGTTATTAATGTTTCTACTGGGAAAGAAAAGTTTCCCCAAATGTCCTGATTCTTCTTGTATGCTTCAATGCTTCCCACTGCCTTTCTAAAAAGTTGAACTACATCCTATCTTGGCTTTTTATGTAGAGTTTTCTCCAAGCCTGAGTCCCTGAATTCCTCATTGACCCCACATCTCCCCCAGATGTATTCAGCTACAAAACTCCACGCAAGCTACATTCAAAATTTCCACAAGATAACACTTGGTTACAGAGCTATTTCCAAGTGTGCGAAATCACACAGTCTATCCCGTGATGCCAAGAGATGGTTTAAGAATGGAGCATAAGCACACTGACTTCTGTGTGTTTTCACCACAACCGTAGAGGTTAGCCTGGCCACAGCTTAGGTTAAAACCATCCAAAATCAGCTCTGGAAGAGCTAGGCTTCGGCCATCTGCTGTAGACTGGACTTGTCCATACCTGACCCAGCTAGACTGCAGACCCATCCCCTCCTGCTCCAGACAGCACTACAGCATGGCCCAAGTGTACACACAGTGATGCATTCAGAGGCAAGAGAGAACTTGAGGGGCCAGCACATCTGAAGAGCACACATGGCCCCATCCATGACTGATCATGCAGGTGTCTCTCTGGGGTCTCTTCCGAGAATCAAGCAGTGCCAAATTTTCATTGCATTCCAGTCACCAGTCTGCACTCACTGACATGCCCTCTATACCCACAAAAACTGACTGCAGGGAGAGATCATCTTCTCCAGTACTAATCTGTAAAAACAATTTACATTTTTTTTCAAGGCTTGCTTCCCTTTGCCAACATGATGGTATAAAAAGGCTCAAAACAGTGTGTGAATGAACCCCAGTGTAAATAAGCATCAATCTGGCACTGTCAAGAATGGCAAAAAAGGCAAGAATTTTAAAATGGGGAAACAATTTTAACAGTATCTGTCTTTAAAAACAGAGGACACTTAGGTGCACATCTGCATGTATGATCTTCTCAACAAAAGATTTAACTACTGCCTATATGTGAACCATGTTGTTGTTTGCCCAGAAGGGGAGGAGCAAGGAAATGCCTTTTTGTTTAATGTAATTCTCCTCTTGAGACCAGAATAGCGAATACTGAGTTACACCAGAGGATTACCTCTTTGTTACAGGAATGAAAGGATATCTGGAAGCAGGGATTAGTGTGCTAACTCAAACAAGCACAGGCCCCAAACTCCCCAAGCATACAAAGATAGCTCACATTGCAGTTGTCATCAACAACAACCTGCTTTCATAAAATGGTAGATATTCACCAACAATTCACATTCAGGTTCTATTGTCTGTGGTAACGACAGTGCAATAACCTTCTGAACAGAAATGGGAATGAAATAATACACGCTTACTTCAGCATGCCTCCTGCATTTTCCTCCGCAGTTATGCTCTCCTAGGGTATACAACTAACTGAGAAAAGACAAGAAAATCCAGCATGTCTCTTCTGTTTTTTGAACGCTACGGGGCTTAATGACTTCTTAGGCCACCAATGGAACACACTTTCTTACTCCTTTATCTATCAAAAAAACCTAAGTTGCGCATAGAAAAGAAATTATTAGAAAGGAAATATGACACAGGTTTGCTAGAAACAAAGACGCACAGAGTAGGCATAAAAACATTTTAGTCAACGCATATGTATTGACAGCATAACTATATGTCAAGACATTGCCTGAAGCTGAACAATGGACATGGAAAGTTAGGCAAGTCAGGAAAGTCCATCAAAAAATCAAAGGACAGTAGGAATTCTTCTGCTCTGCCTGCCTACAATAATGACAAATTTGATATTTTAATCTTCAAGCAAGAATAATTTAACACTGTAAAAGTGACAACATAAAACAAGGTATATTTCAGAGATTCACCAAACACTTAACATGTATTACCCAGTTTGATTTTTTTAATCTGCAAATACTAAAGTCGCTGGCAAAGTTAACCCAACTGGTATTGAACACACACAATGGCATAAAGACTCCAGTCTGGATTTAAACAGGTAGAGATCATGTGTCAAAGGGTTCTACTCTGTGACACACGGTCACAATTCTTCCTCTGAATGTACGAATACTAATTTTAAGGATAAATAGTTCTGCCTCAAAAATGTAAATCTTTTAAAATCCTGGGAGAGCAACAAGCTCAATTTCCTCTCCAACTACACTAGTGTATCTAAGTCACTGAAATGGAATTATTTGTCATTTATCCCAGTGTAAGAGAGAGTCGAGTCAAACTCCATGTATTTCAAAGATTAATCTGAGGGATTTCATATTTTCTTCAACGCATAATTTCTCCCACTAACTACATTTACTAAGTAATCCCTGGCATGAGCTGTTTTTTCCACACTTGATGCTAATGAAGGATCCGATTAAGGGTTTATCTTTTGCGGGATATGGCAGGAATCAGCTAGGCAATATCCTGCTCTCTCCTGCATCAACCTGAGCTCTATTCGTACACTGCTACTGTAATGACTGTAGTCTCTAATTCTCATTTTTTCCCCATATGTGTAAAGCCTAAATGAAATGACGCCTTGACGCAAATCACAAATACATAAATAGTCTTCATAACTCAATCCCCAGACTTCTTAAATGAGGAAAGAAAGCCTAGTTTTCCATTCAATCAAACTGGTTTTATGCTACTGTAATTATTTTATGACACTGATTAGATGGATACACATTCAACATAATGAAGTGGTGAATCTGTCCCAGAATCAGAGTATACCATGAATACCTATTCTTACTTTGGTTTGCTGGTGTCTACCAAAAATGATGCAATCCATAGGTCACAGAATCTCTAAACAATGGTCACTGGATGTTTGTATTCAATTCTTTCCCTGTTTCCTCAGTTTTTGTTACTGAACATACAGGAGATTTTTCATTACATGGATCTTTGACCTGGCATATGCAGTCTTGTACTTTTCTTGTACTTCATTGGAGGTTATGCGGAAGATCCAGTGTGTGCCTAGAACTATTTGCATTATAGTCCACAATATCAGGACAACCAAAACCTCAAATTAACTCACATTTATGCCATTGGAGGAGAACTACAGCCTGAAGGTGTGGGCTCTCTCTCCCACTGCTTTACTTCATCTAAGGTTCTTGTGACTTGGCAACAGCAAAAAAAAAAAAGAAAATTAGAAAATAGGTCACTGTGACCTTCATGTGTGTGAAACAAGTGCTGTGGTAGCTGTATTTGCCACCAGTCATGTTTTAAATTTGCCACCATGAATGGGCCTGTCCTGGTTTTGACTGGGATAGTTAATTTTCTTTCTAGTAGCTGGCATAGTCCTGTGTTTTGGATTTAGGATGAGAATAATGTTGGTAACACACTGCTGTTTTAGTTACTGCTGAGCAGTGCTTACAGAGCATCAAGGCCTTTTCTGCTTCTCATCCCGCCCCACCAGTGAGCAGGCTGGGGGTGCACAAGAAGCTGGGATGGGACACAGCTGGGACAGCTGACCCCAACTGACCAAAGGGGTATTCCATACCATGTAACATCATGCTCAGCATATAAACCAGGGGAAAAGCTGGCCAGGGGTCTGCTGCTTGGGAACTGTCTGGGCATCGGTCAGCGGGCGGTGAGCAATTCCATTGCGCATCACTTGTTTTGTATATTCTTTTATCATTATTTTCCCTTTCTTTTCTGTCCTATTAAATTGTCTTTATCTCAACCCACGAGTTTTACTTTTTTTTCCGATTCTCTGCCCCATCCCCCAGAGGGGAGTGAGGAAACTGTGTGGTGCTTACAGCTGAGCATCCCTGGGTAGGCTTGGGGCCACCAAATTTAGATAGGATTACTGACTGCTGGGTTAAACCGTAACAGGGCCTGACTATAAAGCCTAGTCATTTTACTAAATAGAAGTAAAAACTTTCACAAGGAAGGAAGTACAAAGAAGTTACAGTACCTTATTGTGTGCTACATCTTTCTACCCTGGTATCTGCATGTCTCATCGTGACAAGGTACTACATGATCAGATTTGCCTAAGGGCCATGTGCACCCTCTATTAGAAGAAGCACTAGGACAAGGGACTGTTATGTATTCCCTGTGACCATGGCCTGCCAAACAAAACATGCTTTACAAGGATAATGCACGGTGTCATGGAGGAAACAGAGATCCCCGTCCCACACCAAGCAGCCAGAGACTTCCTGATGCTTTCCCACTTACTGCTGCAGCAGAGGAAGAGCTTGGGATATCTCGCAGTACTAGCATGCAGTGCTGCCCAACCCTTCCTCCTGCCTCCAAAAACCATTCTGCTGGTGCTGCACAGTTCATTTGTGAGTGGCCTCTGCAAGGGAAGAACGTGATGGAAGCCACAATTGCATGAAACTCCCCAGTCCCCTGCCCTCTCCATATATTTTGCAGTAGTATCTCTTGGCTGTTGCTATAATTATTGTATTCTGCAAACATGGGGCACCAATGTGCCCCAGGATTCTGTAATTTCCAAGTCTATTCCACTAAACCAAACAATGAACCACAGCTGTGGGTTTCTCTCCTGCTGTCTACAAGCCAAAAAATACTTGGCTTGGGCCACCAGAAAAACAACTACCCCAGCCTCTGAAATGTACCTCACTGGACCTGCACATGAAGATCTTTAAGCCTGCTTCTCAAAGATTTTCCACACCCTGGGTCTCTACTGTAGAGACTGCCTCCAGAAATTACACCTTTTGTTGTCACATTTAAGTTATCTGGGAAGGTGGGTTTTTTTAAAT
>VYZW01008174.1:3500-13605 GCA_013401315.1 Balaeniceps rex
ATCTAGTTCCACGACAGATCTGAAAGACCTGTTGGGAAGAATTCAGGCAAAGAAGAGGGTACTGAGTTGCTGGGCAGGTTATTCTGCAGAGCGCCCATGGGTTCTGCTTTTGCCCTCACTGCTGCCCAAAGCAGCGTCTTGGCCACGGTGTGCTAGGTACATTCTCATCTTTCACTCTCAAAGTCCCAGGGTCTGCAGTTTAGATAGAGCCAGAGAGATTCTTCCTTTTATGTAAAGCCACATAGAAGAAATACATGCATGGGTTAGTTGTGGGTGCTGGAAAAGTCTCTCCAACTTAGTGGAGCAATGCCTTCAGATTAATATAATTTGGTATCGCTCCATAGCATTGTATTATGATTAAGTGACTTGCTCAAGGAAATCTGTGGCAGAATAGGGATTTCCCAGTTCCTAGCTTAGACACTTACTGGGCCTCTTATTTCATTGAAAGATGAACCAGTAAGTCTAACTGGTCTATCCTCCAGTGTATGTCTGGAGGCATGTAAAAAAAATTTGGTATATTTCGAATTTGTCAGCCTTGCAGACACACCCAGCAATGGGAAACCATAGTTGAATTCTAAATTTATTCAGAAAAAGAGGGATGGCTAGCCATTGGAAGAAAATTGAGATAGGAGCACATTAGCATGTCTTCAGTCTTCACGAAGGTAGCCCCTCTTACACTGCACTCCAGCTTTTACAGTTAATTCTGTTCACCAATTCTTTGCCACATGATACATAAAAACGTATGGTACGGTCTTACACTAAATAATAATTTAAAATGAAGTTAAGAAATAATGCTGTTTATTTTTGTTAATGCCCTTTTTGCGCTAGCAGCATTATTTATGTAAGAGAAAAACATGGTTACCATGGCTTTATTGGAGTGGCCTCCTCCTTGGAACTCAATGGTTCCAAAAGCGTCCGTTGGGCTGAGCTGCGTGTGCTTGCTGATGGACCACTTCTCTGACTGGATGTCATTGCGGGTAAGCCTGCTTTCATTTTTCTCATTCTGAATAACGGAGATGCTTGGAGTCAGTCCAACATGTTGACCTATTAGACGCCCACAGCAACACCTATGACATTAAACAAACAGAAAACTTGAGTCACGTGCATGTCTGAACTGAACAGGGAAACAAACTATCTTAAACGGCCTACAAATCTTCAAAAAAACCCCCTTTTCAAACTCTGCTGACCACTTTCCTGCTATCTGAAGCCTCTACTTGTGGAAGCAACACAGTACAGATATTACCTTCTCTTTCTATGATCTCACTTACTCTGGACTCTCCTATATTTCAATAAAATCATGCTTCATTGTAAATACATACAAAATGAAGCTAAAGAACATATTCTACTGTCTTCAGGTGACATCAGGCCAAATGATCAGCTTTTGCATGGACTAGCACATATTTTAAATTGGTGGTTCACTGCAATTATTTTCTTTTGACAGTATTGTGTGTCATGCATTCAATTTAGGTAAATATTCAAGGCACTGAATATTGAACTAAGAAGATAAGGAAATTAAACATAGATGCTGACCCATCTTTTTTTTGGATGAAGTAAATTTTGAAATGTAAACAGTGCCCATAGGAATCCATCACTCCAGATGCAATTCAACAACCTTCTGATCAAATAAGTCTTTACAAACTATTTATATCCATATACATATGTACGCATACATATATAGAGACATTTTCTTGTAACCTACTTCCATGTTTCATATAAGTAGCATGCAATTACCTATGGGGGTCTTTGGTGCTGGGTATGATATGAACACATTCTCTCTTGTAAAATGCTCTTTCTATCCATGATTTCTGTGCCTGAAAAAGAGAAAGGAAATGCCATGAGCTCTATTTGCTCATTAAACACAGCTTACAGGACAACTGAAGAGAAACTTCAAACATGAAAGAAAACTTCATTGACTTTGCAGATATGCAATGCACATTTTGCACAGAGCAAACATTTTCCATTAGAACTATGGTTCCCTTCTAGAGCTAAGCACCCAACACAAGCTCTTAAGATTGTTTTCATATTCACTAGCCAGATGACTTTGATGCTGTCATTTATACTCTTATATCAAGAATCACTGGAGAGGAATTAATTCAACTTGTAAAGCTTTCTGCATGGTAGAGAAAAAACACACCTATTCATTAAAAATACTTAAAAAAAATCTATTTCCATTTTAGTGATACAACTAAGTCAGCTCTAACTAAAAAAAAAAACCAATCTCAGAAACTAGAAAATAAATATTTCACAATAAAACTTATAACACCATGATTCCAATGCAATTTTTTATAGAAGTACTGAGAATGCTGTTTAACACGGAGCCAGAAAATACAGTTTCATGAGCGGACAACTTAATTAAAAAAAAAAAAAAGAAAGATCTGTTTCTGAAACGAGACACAAAAAACTTTGATACATTAAGAGTCAGATGACCAGCTGATGTAACCTCTAAAACTGACTAAGTTCAATGAAGCTACATCTGTTCATAACAGTCAAGATCTGCCCCCACATATTTGCAGGAAAGCAAGCAATTTCCCTCAGCGTAGCCTTAATTTTCAGGTACACAAGAAATCTTTTTTAAAAGAAAGATAGATGGGTAGGAAAGCAAAAAAACCAAAACTACAAACAAGAGACTTTCAGAGTTCTGAAATCTTTTTAATTATCTAGATAGTCCTCACTCATTATCATATAATATGAATTCTGGCAAGCTCTCTAAAAGACTGCCCCAGATAGAATTCAATTATTTCATTTAATAAGGAGATGAGTTGAAACGTTCCTTTAAAAATTCATTTCAAACAGATAAATTTTATAAAATGTATATAAGAATAAAATTACCTATTTAATTGCACAGCACAAACAGAACTATAAAGTATGAACTATGACAAGGTTATCTGAGAGTTAAGTAACTTGAAATGAGTTTTAGATAATTTAAAGGAAATCTGAGCATCTTGCCTCTATAAAAGAGAGAAAATACAAAATTGCCTTTATAACATTACCTAGCTAATGTTACCTTTTACTGTGTAAGGTTAGATAGTTAACCTATCTAAGTATTACCTTTACTAACTAATGTTACCTTACTAACTTTCTAATGTTACCTTTTGGTCAACTTAATCTGCATCCCGTTTTTCATGTTTAAACCCAGAAACCTGTGTTTCTGGGACTTTTGAAAATCATTGTGAACTGTGGAAATTTCTTGGAGTCAATGAATCTCACTAGTATAAACTATAAAGTACCATAATAAGAATTTCTAGCTACATTCATTACTTATCACTCTCAGTACATAAAAAGTTATTCTTTTGCCTTTTTTAACAGAAGATAATCCCTTACTGGATCTAGTGGTCACTCGTGTTATGTAACAATATTTTATCTTTGCTCTACTTGCATTTTTATTTGAAAAATCTGCTAGACTTCATATTTTGTAGGAATGGCAGACACCCTAACATGACTTCTACAGTCAGGAAAAAGAAAAGTCTATTAAAAACATTAAATAGAACTGTATTTGATTGTTATTCCTTACTGTAACAAACAGAAAGTTAATATATTATAGAATGTGGAGCAAGGTTTGTTTCATGTTTAAGCAAAGGACAGTTAAATAGAAATTCTGAAAAATATAAAAAAGTTTTACTTTACATAAGACAGATTACCTTGAAGTTCTAATTTATTATAACTTCTAAATGCTTACAAGCCTATGATGCAGGCAATAATAATGCTCATCATCATCATCACAACACTGTATATTATACAGTCAAATCAGCTTAGAAGCCTAGTGCATCATTGAGTAATTTCTCAATTTAGTAGTCTTTTCAGGCAAAGAAAGGCTTTTTATAAACTAACTTTCTAGAACTGTCAAGGCACCCGGAGTGAACTTTATGAACTTCATTTGACCCTCTTACTGCAGAACTTTTGAAGCTAAACTACATGGGAAAAATAGGGTTTTTCTTTTTGTTGAATGTTGTAGAGGAAGAAAGGAAGTTACAATTATTATTCAGGTATTGTAATGCTAACATTTGAAATTACATACTTTACTGTATGGACCACACATTCCTGAAATCTCTCCCCTTTGAGCTCCAAGAGTACACAAGCTTTCTATATTGCCTTAAGAAGACACACACTGATAAGAAGCTGCAGATTTATGAATCCCTTTTGTTGTATATATATACAGAAACTTTTTGACAAAAAAGGAACACTTGTAGAATAATGCCAGTTTTATCTTCATGCTTGTTTGTTTTAACACTACATACATGCCTGCAATATTCTTTATCTTCTCTAGAAAGCACGAAAAGCTTTTATAAGCCAACTTTTCTTCCTGGCATCCAAAATCAGCTCCTACTGCAGAGCTCACATAGCATATGATTATCATTCCTGTTGCCAAGAGTCCCTAAAAATATCCTTTATTAAATTTCATAAATTTCGCATACTTTTCTGCAATTTATCTTGGTGAATTTACATACTACATAGACCTAATGTATCTTTTCTGAAGATGGCCACTAATTCAATTTCTCTAAGCCTCAAGATCCAATACAAAAAGGTGCCATAACAGGTACTTTTTTCTTCAGGTATACAAACAGGCTTTCAAAACCCAAGAAAATGACATTTAAAATTTGTTTTCCTATGCTTTTTCATACTGTCTTTGCAAGTAGAAAAGAAACCCAGCTATGTTAATATAATAACAATTTGCATTTGAATTGTCATCATACTTCTTCAAATGTAATATTGCAAAAATAATAGTCTGATTTAAAAAGTCCTTTATTCACATCAGGAAAAAAGACTTTCCAGCTTTTAGACCTCAAACAATATACTACCCTACCCAACAGAGTCATAATGCCAAAATACACGATTTACTCATTTCATAATTCCTTGTCCTTCCAAACTAAAAAGAAAGCATCTGGTTTCACTGCCCCGTGCCAGTTATCTTTCTGTGACAGAGACCATTTGCAGTGAAATACAAGGTTCAGAGGTGTAATAAATTATGTCACTTGCTGTAGAGTCTTCACCACAAAATTAGAATAACTTGAGGAAATCAACACATTCATAACAAAACAGTCTGCATTAAACTCTTGTTTATAATGTGAATTACTAACATAGTAAAAAGTTTAGAAAAGTATAGCAAAAGTATATGGTTGGACTCGATGATCTTAAAGGTCTTTTCCAACCAAATGATTCCATGATTCTATAGCAAAGTATTTTCAAGAGCAGTAGAGCAAGAAGCTTATCTTCTCTTTCTCTTATTTCATAAGCACTCCTTCAGTATTAATTCATAAGACAATTTAAAGTCCACAGTGAATTCCTAAAGTACATGTCATACTTATACTTGGATTTATTTACTCATAGTTTAGGTCTCTAGGTTAAGTCTCTCCCTTTATTAACCTAGCTGCAAAATCCCACCAAGAACATTTTTTCTCCCTCTTCTTTACCTGAGCGTTAAACTTGGCGTTTAAGTCTGTCCCAGAGCAAACTCTGCTGTCCACGTTTCCCTGCTGCCGGTCATCGCTAATAACACGTTCGCGACCGCCCCCCGAACAAGGCGCTCAGTCCATCCGCAGCACGGAGATGTGAGAGCGAGCGAAGCCCTTGCATCCAATAGCTGCTTGGAATGTGCTGCTGTGGGATTAGCCTCATTAAGGGTTCGGTGGACACTCACCCGCAGCCCCACAACACTGCTTGGTTTGAACATCTAATCTGACGCCAAAAGAAAAACAAATCCCCTGAGAGCTTGGATTTAACTGGCACAAGCCCTGATGGGCTTTTTTCCCTCCTCTTCTTTCCCCTTTAAAGAGCGAGCTTGTGAAAGTGTGATAAGGTGCTCTGAGTTCTTAAGTTCAACCCAGGAAAACAAATCCTTCAAAAGAAACAGTGTACTAAGCTGGAAAGAACCTGAGCACACAAGAGAGATTGTTAATCTCCAAAGAATGAAACCAGTGTGTTTATTGGGTAACTGTGAGAAATCTATACACAGTTGAAATATATTGCAATTAATCAACAATGGCATTTTTCCAAAGAAGCTGGGGTTTGTCACTGTTTCTCACCACAGTTCCTGGACTGTAGTGAATGTAACTTTTCAGAAAGTCATAAACATAAACCTTTGTCTTTCAGACACAAGCAACTGCATTGTTTTCAGCTTAATTAAAAGTTAGCAACTTAAAACACAACTTGAATCTTTACAAATTTGGGGACTACTTTGCTGTACCCTCTTGATATCAACACTGAAGAACAACCTTTTCACATGAACAACACTTAGGTTTTTTTAGTACGTAGCAATTATATGTGTTCAATTACTTACTTCAGGAGTTTTCCAAATATAAAATATTTTTACTCTTTCCACCCCCACCCCCCCCGAGTTTGGATGAATTCCTCTCTACTCCTACATATGCATACATACCCTCCTTTCCTTTTCAATAAGACTGCATCTAATGCATGGAAAACATTCTGTCTGCCCTTGGTACTGGTGAATACACAAGACTAAACTATTCCGCGTATACATTAACTCTGATGTGCCCAGGATGGGCAAGGCTGAGCATATGCATCAACTTCTAAACTTCTTACACCATCACACATGTTGCGAAGCTTCTGCTAGGCTGGCTAAACCATGAGATTTTTTTTCTCTCTCGGTTCCCTGAGTTTTTGTGTAAAATGCATACATATATTTTGTATGTAATGTATATATGAAGTATGTACATATACACACTCTGTATGCATGTATATACACACTCTGTTCCAGCAAAGCTACAACCTGTGGGATTTCTCTACCACAAAGTTCAGAGCAACGGAGACCACGTGCACATCTTGTGAGATCTCTTTAGCACAGGATTGGACCAAAGATGGTCTTTGCTGGAGAACAGCAAAGGCAGAGAAAGTTGCAGTGTCAAGAGAGCGGCTAGTAAACAGCTCAGTGAGGTTAAGAATATGACTGAGGCACCAGCAGAAAAAGACTGCTTGCATTTTAACACAAGGGAATTTGGTTTGGTTGAGAGAGTGGAGAAAGAGTGAGGGGAGGAAAGATTTCACATGATCGAGATAACTGAGTAAAAATCCAAATCTGGCTTCGAAGTGAAACTTCAGTACTTGGACTTGACAAGATTCTGGAGATTGTTCCTGGATTCAGGTTTCAGCTTGCAAAGTAACCTGGCACAGAAGCCACGTCTTTCATCTTAAGAAATCAACACAAGCAACAACAGTTATATTCATTCACGTATGTCACCCGGTGGCACTGGGAACGATGTTTGTAGATAGGGACTTAGGTAGAGTTGGCATATGCCACTGATGCTACAGGAAATTACAACTCCTTTGCCATAGTTCATGTAAATATGCGTCAATGTTATGACTCTCTGGCAATGAAACTGCCAGTGCCACAGGTACTCCTATATTTTTGAGGAGTAATAAAGAAACAGCTAACAGGCAGAGATAGCAGTTTTTTTCAATATGGTGCAACTGCAAAATAGTGCTTTCGGAGAGGTGGATGCTGCACATTTAATGCTACAAACATACACGTTATTTACATTTTCAACCCAGCTCACCGTTAATGAAATGAACTCTCAAACAGCAGTTAGCAATGAGCTCAGTACTCCTCATAAAAGAGGACAGCAAATATTAAAAATCAATCAATAACAGAAATTTTTCAGGAAGATAAATTCTGGCAGATTTTAACACGTTATGTAGTTGGGATGCTTAACTGCTGACCTCTGGATTAACTTTATTTTAAAAAGAGCACCAAGAGTGAAAATTTTAGAAACCTGCAATTTCAGTGGCGCAGCAGAACGGGAGGCAGTTCTAACCCTCTGCTTCCCAACTTTGTTTATCTCCAACAAGTAACCTGGTTATAAGACAGGTTTCAATGGGGCATGAGAGGTGTTGTTAAAAGCCTTTCTCTACCTTGCAGTTGGGCAGAGCAGCTGGACAGGCAATGGAGTATTACTGAAGCAAATTACAGAGAGGATTTGCAGGAGCATCTGGTGGCTGAACTGCATCGGTGCTATTGCAAGCTGATGCGATTAGTGTTCCTTAATCAAATGGGCACTTTTGCAAATCCCACTGTCTCTGAATAAAGACCCTGTATCTGTAAACTTCTACAGCTAGATTAGTACAAAGGATGGCAACGCTTCAATATAACCTTATTACTAGGTGTGCTCAAGCCAAATTTCTACCCTTCCTCTCAGCGTTCCCCAATTATAAGCATTATAAGCACTTTTATGTCTTGCTTGAAGCATTAGGAATTGACCTCTCTGGACATTAAGATAGGGATCATTAGACTGTCCCAAAATGTTTCATCTTCTGACAGATGTTTAGTAGTAGTAGCATCTTAGAAGCTGGCCATCAGGCCTTTACCCACTAGGGTTGTACTTCTGTACATTTTGTTCTTCTTCTAACTGATTTCCCAAAGACTTTATCATCAGAGTTGTTCCAAGAACAATGTTGAATTGTCTTGAAAATCAAGCTGTATTCAGTACAGAGTAGGAGGGCATAGAATGCAGTCATTTATTACTACAGTACGTTACAGAACATATCTGTTAGCATTGTTTACCAGATGTAAATTTTATACTGTTCTTGAAGAAATAGAGTAATTTAAAAATAATCAGGAACTCTTCACTCAATAGTTTATGATTTTAAGCATTATATCTGTCATTTTTCTTACTTAAAGATAACAGAAATGAAAATTGTATGTCTCTGTTAATGCTACTATGTAAATTTGTATTTATGTTTTATATATTTTCAAAACATTATATAGACCAAGCATATGTGATCAGTCATTATTATCCGTGCTATTGATAAATTAGCTGGAAAGATTAACAGATATTTAAAAAAGAACCAGGGAGAATGATTAGATCCAAGAATTGGTGTAGGCATCCGGGCTCCTACAGACCTCCTCAAGATCAGTAGAAGTGCAAGAGGAAAATTTTAAAGAAAAGCTTATTAAAATGAAGGATATATTGTAAAGAACGCTTTCAAAAAGTTCCTCTATTTCCTTCTTATGGGTACTGGCATACGAAGGGAAGAATTAAGCCTATTGACTTCATTTATGATGTTTCTTTAGAGAAATATTTACAATTTCATCAAATCTGCTGTGAGGTTAAAGTTGTTTAAATAAGTAAATAAACCTTGTCTAGCAAGAAAGCCCTAGTTGATCAGATGATGGGTTCCTCTAGCCCACTATCCTGTCCCTACAAACGCCATAAATAGGTGCTAGAGAAAAGGAAAAACATGTAAAATGTATATAACACTTTTTCCTAATAGTTCCTCAGCTACCAACTATTTTCTGCTCATGGACTTCCTGCGTTGTTGTGATTTCTATGTATTCTGTAACCCTCCATGGGCTTTCCTCCACAAACTTGTCTGCTGATTTCATGCAAACTTTCAGCATCCTTAACATCCTTCTCCCTGCTGCAGGGGGAATCAGTTCCTTCTGTTTGTTTTGAACGTGACTCCTCATACTTGCCCATGATGTTTACTACTGAGAGAGGCAGTGAACAGTCAATTCCCATCCATCATCTTCATACCAGTCATGGTTTTCAAGATACATTCTTAATTTTTTTTTCCCCAGATTAACCATGTACCAAGTATTTCCTCACATAGAAATCATTTGTTACCTTTTACCATCCTTGCTGCCATTCTCCATACATTTTCCAGTTAATTTTATCCTTCCTTCTGGGAGGAACCAGAACTGTGCACCAAAGGTGAACTACAGATTAGTATTGTGGTGTTGTGGTTTAACCCCAGACGGCAACTAAGCACCACACAGCCACTCGCTCACCCTCCCCCACCCCAGTGGAATGGGGGAGAGAATTGGGGGAAAAAAAAGTAAAACTTCTGAGTTGAGATAAAGACAGTTTAATAGGACAGCAGAGGAAGAGAAAACAATAATAATAATGATAAAAGAATATACAAAACAAATGATGCACAGTGCAATTTCTCACCACCCGCTGACCGATGCCCAGCCAGTCGCTGAGCAGCAATCGCTGTCCCCCACACAAATCCCCCCAGTTTATATACTAAGCATGATGTTACATGGTATGGAATACCCCTTTGGTCAGTTTGGGTCAGCCATCCTGGCTGTGCCCCTTCCCGGCTTCTTGTGCACCTGGCAGAGCATGAGCAGCTGAAAAGTCCTTGACTAGGG
>VYZW01008174.1:13711-36134 GCA_013401315.1 Balaeniceps rex
AGAAGTTGGGAGGGGGCACAGCCCAAGATAGTTGATCCAAATCGACCAAAGGGCTATTCCATACCATATGACGTCATGCTCAGTATATAAACCGAGGGGAGTTAGCCGGGGGGCAGCGATCGCTGCTCGGGGACTGGCTGGGTGTCGGTCGGCGGGTGGTGAGCGGTTGCATCACTTGTTTTCTTTTCCCTGGGTTTTGTTTGTCTCTCTCGTTCTCCTTTTCATTACAATTATTATTATTATTACTATTATTATTATTTTATTTCAATTATTAAACTGTTCTTATCTCAACCCATGGGTTTTCTTACTCTTGCCCTTCCGATTCTCTCCCCCATCCCACCGGGGAGGGGGAGGGTGAGCGAGTGGCTGCGTGGTGCTTAGTTGCCGACTGGGGCTAAACCACGACATGTGGCAAGCAGACACTTACTGTTTTGGTATCTATTCCTTTCCTAATAATTCCTATAAAAATCGATTTTGTCTTCTCGACCACCGCTGCTGAGCACTGTGGTAATGCTTTCACAGAAGTGCCTAGCGTAACTCCAATATTTCACTCCAGTGTAGTAAAGAATTTATAATACAAATTGTAAAGAACTGCTATAAAAATCAAGCTGTTTTAATCAAAATCTGACAGAACAGCAATACACCTATATGAAGTTCTAATTTATGTCAAATGTAGCTTAACGAATCATAATGAAACGTGGTATCAGAGAAGTCTATAAGTGCACATACATAACTGGAAAGTAGAATATACAGGAAATATTCTTCTGCCATTCAGTGCTGGCAGACTATTTCTCTTTTAAACCAGTAAACTTGGTTTTGGCTTCTAAAAAAGTGTAACTTTATTCCTAACTCCTCAAATTAAGGAAAGAAAATAACCTTCACATTAAGACAGATCTCATTGCTCTCTAATAAAAAATCATGAGGTTAAAATGCACACGTAGGAGTTTTGCACTGAATCTAATTTTGGTCTGAACTACTTGATATCTAAATTGCTTATTCTACCCCACAAATGTATGACAGCTATAACATTGTCTGCTCTTTCATTAGAGTGAGGTGGTTTTGCTAGCCACTGTGTGGTTGCTGAGTTGATGAAGAAATTAAAATTAAATCGTACATAATTGTATGAAAGGGCCCGAAGGAATGGGGATTCCAGAGGTTCCCCAAGCCTAAACATTCAAATGCACCAATTATACACCTCTGTTCACATTTCATCTCATCTCCCAGCCCTGCAGTTATTCACAAGTGCCTCTTGAGTGCCCTGCATAATGCAGACCCACAGGCATCCTTTGCTAGAATGCCTTGGTTGAGGTCCTGGTTTCACCACCCTCTAGCCTTCCTCCAGACACTGTTTTGGAGAAATGGAACAAGACAAGAGCCAGTTATAAGAGATCAGACAACATTGCTGATCAGGTCTTTTGTCTCCCTCCTCTTCTGCTGAGCCAAACTCATCATTTTCTGACATGCAAAAGAAGGGAATCTTCCCTTAGCTGAAGAAGGGAAAAATTCAGTCTGCCCACTGAAACACCCAGAAGGCAAAACACCAGAGGATGTTTCTTTTGGGCAGGGCAACATTGTCTTCCCTCTCTACACCCCTCGACACCATCTCCTCTATTGTCTTCTCCTGGAGACTCCTTGCATCTAGGTATCTCCTATGGGTCATTCTGTTTGAAACAACCTCCATTCACCAAACCAAGGGCAAGCATGATGCTGCCTCCTCTCCACTGTCCTGTTGATAACTCCTCTCTTCTGTTTTGCTTGGCACAGGATGAGGGAGTAACAGTCAGGCTCCTGGCAGGACAAACAGCCACCCCAGGTCCCTGCACAAACACTGTCACCAAATAGACACAGGACAAAAAAGTCCAAGGAGAAGGATCTCTCACCCTAGCAGCACAGTCCGGTGTAGCTGTGATGCTTCTTAGGTTTTCTGTGTCATAAGGGGAAATTCTTAATTCTGTTTTTTGTTGGCATTTTGGAACTATGTGATTTTGAATTGCATGAGCCCTTATTATTCAGACCTGATAATGTCAGTTGTCTGATATGGAATAAACTAACAGCACTGTGCTTTCTTCTGCTGATAATCATACTGCCCAAGCTGCACATATTGGAATGAAGCATGTTATGATTTCTGATTATCTCACATCATTAAGCAGATAGGGTCAAGCGGAATCTGCGTTATTAACTTCGAAAAAATTGAACTGGTTTCAAGTCGCATAGGAAGATTTAACAATGCAGTCTAAATCCCATTATCTCTTTGGACTAATAATTTTAAGTGGACTTTAGCTGCAACCAAGAGAGATCTGGAAGCAGGTATTCTTTCTGTCAAGTATTCATAGCTGTAGCTTTTTACAGGCACAGAGAAAATTGTACCTATTCCTTGTACATGGCCCAATCTGATATACCAACATCTCATAGGAAGCAGGGATAAAATATTATGGAAATATTTCAGGTTGATACTCATGTTTTTTCATTCTCCAATGGAAACTTAATTTATATGGTCTGCATTTTAAAGAGAAAACAAAGCCATCCCTGTAATTTTGCTATGAGATATGCTGGACTAATGTGACATTTTTTGAGATATTCAAGGTCGTTAGACATAAACTGGGACTGTCTGTCCAAGTTTCTTGTTTTTGTCTTAAAGTACAACTGTGTAGAATAGCGGACCTTCACTGCAGAAGTAGCAGGACAGAGATTTCTGCAAGGAAAGAAACTACAGAAGATACATTTCAGAAAATGCAAGGGCAGATCAAATGGCTAAATATTTAACACGTTAAGAAATAATTAGAAACTGGTGAGATACAAAATTACATTAGCATTCCAAAGCATAAATTGAAAGAAACTTGCTCATAGTAGATGACTCCCCCAAACAGGCACATCTTTTCTCCTCCTTTTTTTCACTAATAATGCAAGTTTCATGCCTATTTTTCCAAATGTCTCTGTTAACAGCTTCATAAAGAGACCATTGGTGAAGATTTTCTTAATTCATTATATAAAATTGCAAACTGCTGCCAAATCAAGTGATCACTATTGGGATGGAGAGGGACAGAAGAATGTGGGAGCAGTAATTATAGATGACTAGGTCACAAGACAGGATATAGTAGGATATAGTAGCACTTCAAAGATAGCACAGAGGACTTGCATTTATCACTGTCACTATGAAAGAAAAAAGGGCCAAAATTTTCAAGAGCCACAAAACTTATTAACGTGGCTTCTTTTTATGGGAAATCTGGCACGATGAACCCGTCAGCATGAAATAAATTTTGTAGTTTCTTCACCTTTTATATCCAGCCTTGGTTAAAACCAGAAAAAGTCTTTAGGTATATAAATGGACAGCCGAACCAGGCGTGGGAGAGACTGAAAACACACTGCTTGAATCATGTTAAGACTCCAAAGCTCTAGTGCACAGCAGACATCCCCAGAGGGCTGAAATGACTACAACACTCAGCACAGGCTTTCAGAGAAACCATTATCATGGGACAGCAATCGCCGACAAACCCTGGTTTACTCTAATTCACTGAACTCTGGCACTAACTTAATCCTGCTCTAGTCTGGAGAACAATATGGCAGAACCTATGGAATTTATCTCTACAGCAGAACTGCAAGGCATGTCCTCCACTGTGATGAGTTATTACCAACAGAGGTTAATCACTTTTGAAAAGATTTTCCTGGATACCACACAAAATCCTGTATAGACAGAGAACAGATGATCACTGCACCCTCCATGCATGGAAATCCACAATCAGCAGTGGTACTGGAAATCATTTAGAGCACTAACCACACCAAAACATGGGAGTAAAACATGGGTTCCAGGCTGTAAACACACCAAGCCAGATGGAGAACTTCGTCCCCAGATTTTGGTAAAACTTCAGCCAGGATCTCTAAGCTATTCTTGCAACTATCTTTGGGTCAGATTCATCAGTGTGTGCAGACCGTGCTGGAAGGTAGGAGGGGTACCCTCCTGGACCGCTCTTGCCAACTTTAATATACAAAACATGGGTACTAAAGTGGACAGATCCTATATGTATTATTATATTTAATTTTCTGTCCTATAACCTGTGTTTCTTACTTTTCTTTTCCCAGTACTTTACGCACACGCACCAGATTTTACTCATTTCTGCCCTAGGAAACATCAAATAACAGAGAGATACAGAGATTTTAGGCATGTCAAGCCCCATGTATCACTTAGAGTGTGATAGCCAAATTGTGGCATTGACAACGCTTTCAACATTAGTTTGTTTATATACGTTCTTGTGAAGAGATGGTGGACACATTCTGAATGAAGTTACACCAATATTGTTCTCTCTAATTTGCTGCTCGACATTATAAAGAACAGCTCCAATATTTTTTTGTTTCAATTGTCATTTTTTATTATGTGATCTGTTGTGACCTTTGATTTCAGTGATATGTTGAACTGAACCCAAATGTACTACTTTAGCTAACTCTTAAATAAGGGAAGAGTTTAATAAATGATGCCAGTGACATACCACTTGAAACCAAACTGAGTAAAACACTAGCAAGCCTTGATACTGATGTCAAATAGAGCTAAGGAAAACATTTCTCAGCAGATTAGGTCAAAATGGATATTTTGACTTTGACTCACACTTGTCTTTCACCAAACATGAAAGTGGATGGAGGAAGTAAGGACAAGTTTTTAGGCTTGAGAGCTTACATCCAAGTCACAGCTATCACTCTGACACTTGCACTAAGCGGTAGTGGGAAAGCATTCAGACATATAATGCACTACAAAAGGTAAATGCTTTCTTTTCACTTTTATTGCTTGTACCTGCCCATGTCTGGTCAGAACAAAGAGAAAAGATGCAGTTCCAGGAAGAAGCTGGAAGCGCCACTGCGGTGGGCAGGGGAAGAGAGAGCAGCCCTCCAGCCTCCACCGTGACTCCTGCAGCCAGGAGCATGGCAGCTCTTTCCCCCAAACCCCCACTTTGGAAGGTTTGCATCCTCCCATACCACTGCATGAACAGCTATTCCTCTCCTCCCAGTGCAGACCTTTCTCCTCTGCCTTGTCTGACACAATGCAATGGAAAATATCGGAGCAAGTCCTACGCTGCCTGATAGATCTTCTCCCATGCAACCCTTGGTGGCTTTTGCTGTTGGGGAGCGGGAGGGCAGGAGGCAGAAAAATCTTTTATCCATTAAAAACATCTCGTAGCTAGCTGCTTTAGCAAACACATAGCAAATCCAAAGTGTGGCTCTTATAAACACGTTTTTGAGAAAGAAAACTTGCTCCCTGCAGTAACAGTTACATTTCTTTCAGAAACACTTCTACAAAGTTTGGCATTATAGTATTTTATTTCCTAGGGATTTTGGCATTATAATATTTTGGCATTGTTATAATCCAGGCTTAGCTGTATAGTTAGCACATTTTTTTTCTGTTAAGTACCCAGAGATTGTTGACATTTGATGTTCCTGAAAAATACTATCAAAGTTTCAATTGTCCACCTAATGCTATGTTTCAGTCCAGGAACAAATAAGTAAGAAAAACATAACTAAAGTATAACGTAATGATTAAATTCCTGAATTATCCAGGAGTACAGTAATATCTTATAGATACCTTTTCCTCATAAAAATATGGTTTTATTGTAATACCGATAGCATATTTGCATAACTGTGAGTGAAGAAGTTGAAAACATCTAGAGAATATGAGCATTTATGAAGCCATTGGAGTGAATGATCAATTCGGAACACTGTCAGATAAACCCTGATTCAGATATTGTGAACAGTACAAGAAACTGGTTTTATGCAGTTTGCTTATGCTTTGAACATACAATGCTGTCATGGGGGAAGCGTGTGTAATTGTGTAATGATGCAAGCAGCATATTTAAAATGTCATAGTTCAGCAAATCTGAAATAGACAGTCCCTCGTAGAACCACAAAGATTTCGTACCTCTGTTTTTAGTATATCTCTTCACTGAATGTTTATAACATTATGTAATTTAAGATTTTTTTAAAAAAGGTTTTGATCAAATATTATTTTGTGACCTACATTGCTGCATTGATGCAAAAATCAGTCATGCAAAAACTAGCAGCATATTTATAGTCTTCTGATCTTATTTAGTCCATAAGAATTCCATACCATGCACATAACTGTCAGGGTCAAGAGACAAGGCATTATTTTTTTTTTTATGCCAAGGAATTTTCATTATCTTTCTAGTATTTTTGACTCAGTTAGAATCATAACTACACTTGAAAACTTGAAGACCTTGGTCACACTGCAATATTTTTCATCCAGGTTGTATGGTCCAGTGTTGATCACTGCTCCTTTACTCCCCTTGGCAATGAAACATTATTTTTTCCTTCTTTCTGTCAACAGCCTATACTGATGCAACTTTGATTAAAAAATAAAGACTAGTGCTATCAACTCCTCCCCCTTTCACATGAAAGCAGTCAGACTATCTAATTCAAGAGCCCTATAACATTCTGAAAAAGGGAAAATTTCACACAGATAAAACTAAAAGGTGCATAATTCTAGCACTTAGATTTTGAGCCCAATTGTAGGTAAGTACGTGATGCAAGATATTTTTTGTCATATACTTCCATGTGTACAATAATTATTTGTCTTTTTCCCTGTGGACTGTGAAATTTCACAGGTTGTTCCTCGGCATGCACTTTCTTAGTTGGCAAAGGAAGTCGAATATAATCAGTTGTATTCAATGCAATCATTATTCCAACTGTTCTGTGACTCAAGTGTAACTGTAAAAGTACACACTTTTTTCCAAGATGTGTGTAATAAAAGTCTTAGCATGTTTTTTTCTTTTTGCGCACATGAATCCATTACTCCTGTTTTCTCCCTGATGTTTAGTCCTAACCATGTGGCTTAAAAGGAGGTAAACACATAGTATTCTTTAATAACAAAGAAACAATCAGCAAATATGACGTTATAAAGTTTCATGACTTCAGGGTCAAAGTAGAAGGAAAAGAATAGCTTTGAGACAGAATTTCTTATTAAATCACAACTAAGAAAAGAAGAAAATAACAGGAAATACAAATTAAGTGGGTGCTTCTAGTGTTTCCTGTCTGATCTGAACAGAGGGTCTTACTTTAAAGGGACTGTTGAAAAAAATCAGCTAGTATCTTATCTCAGGAAGTTTGAAACTTGGTTTAATCTGCTGAATTCTTCAAGCAAAAGACCTGATATAAAAACTCAAGCAGGATTTTAATTTTAAATTCTTGTGTAATAAATAACTTCAAAGGTGATCTATATCAGAATTCAATCATATTAACCATGATGTGTATCAGCATATAATTATGGCCTACATTACATATAATAGCAAATATTTCACTGGATTTTCCATCCTATTTTAGTTTATGGATTTAGCTTTGCTCGATGTTTGAAAGCTTTACTGAAAGGCCTTCTTTCAGCCTATTCTGGCTTTGACTTAACAAGACTATTAAGCCAGTCCTACAGTTTCGTTTCTAATCCTTCAATTAATATTAGGATTACAATTTTATAGTGAACCTGGGTGGGCCTCATCAAATCTCAAATCCTGCAAATTCTTCTGTGTGGGCAACCCACAGTGTCATGACTTTGGAAAATTTGAAGGACTGGAGCTTAGCAATGAGGAAAACAAGCCCCATGGTTTCACATTGCTACCATACTTCCTGATGCTTTTAGCCACAACAGTTGGCTGATTTTGTGTACTACTGTCACGTACCAGCTGCCAGAAATGGTCTCAACAAGAAAATGATGCTGCCGTTGCATGGTTCCTTACATGTAATAATTCTTGTAACTGTATATATACATGTCTAAGCATACAACACAACTGGGGTGGGGGATCTCCATTACACCAATCCGGAAATAAACAGCAAACATGAATACGCTAGGGTGAAGCCTTGGAAAGAGGCTCTGACTTATGGGTAAAATGTTGTAAACCTTCATCACTCAACAACCCCACTCTCTGGGACTGAGCCCCATATCTCTTTCTCCCCCCAAATTTGAAATGAATAGTTGTGATAAAGGCTGTTGATAGATGATATCTACCTGCAGAGGATTAAGCTTACAACTTTTGCACTGTTACAGGAAACAGCCTGGCAAGCCACTGTGAAGGCATCTGAACACGAAGGCAGGAAGAAGAGAGCCGTCTCTACTTTTTGGTGGATCTTATCCTCTGTTTTTTCCTCCAGTGCCTAGTAAAACCTTTTTATGTGAATAGACACATTTTGTGGAACAACTTTCTATGAAGTATTGAAATATTTTCTATAGACTAGTCAATCCCTCTTCCTTCTCCCTGCAAAAAGGCTAAATGACTTCCTTAACCCACTCTTGACCTCAGCTGCAAGCTATAGGCTCAAGGAAATAAGCGTTGCTACGACTTGTGCTGTCAGCTGGTCAGCCTGGGTAGTCACAGCCGACTCTTTTTACTTGGAAAAGTATACGAGAGAAAGCGGAGTTGTGACGTAAGGCACAGCTTATACCATGTAGTGTAAAACATTAACACCTCTGGTATGGGAAGTACTATTTCCACCCTGCCACCCCACAAAGACTCAAGTGTTGCTGAGAGGTCAGACAGGACTGGCAAAATTGGCAGCCTGTTCATCCACTGATCACAAAGTTGGAATATGAGTCCCTAGACACGAAGTGATTGATGTGAACATTTCTAACAGGCAATTCAATTGGCTTTTTTTTGCGTTTTTTTTTGTTAAGGTTTTTTTCACTTTTGCCTGCTATGAGACTTACACTAAGATCTGCGGTGACAGAAATCAGAACACAGCCACATCTGAAGACCCTTATTCCTTGTGCTGAAACTACTTTGGAAAGCAAGGTGGTGTGGGCCTTTCATTAAATGAATACAAATCAAATATTGTCTCTTAAAAGACAATACAGGGCTAATATTACTCCTCTTGAACTCCACAAGGTTATTCAATTCTACATACACACAAATGTACATATGGCTGAGGATAAAAATCACTGCTGCTCTCCAGCACTGTATGTTGAGTGCAGCTTGTAATGTTCCAGAGGATTCTGGAAGGAATTAAACACACAAATTGTGGCTAATTAGAGCTTCTGAGTTTAGCGAATACTCATAGTACAGAGATGGAAAAAACCACAGTTGAGGAGCTTAGTCTTACTGTTTGCAAAGTTGTATGATGGGGGCCATTCACAGAGAGGGCATGTAAGCAGCTTTAAATTACTTTCTTGTTTTGACTTGACTTTGAAATAAGGATTTTAATGTAATTTTTTTAGAATATGCAGTTTTGAATATACTGGATATTAAAATCTAGTGACGGGGAAAAAAAAAAACCCGAACACCTTTTACTTAAAAAAGGCTTGAGCAATTTCTCTTTTTTTGTTGGGTTTAAATCTCCTGGAATTTGATTACACAGCACATTCCAGCTATCTGCCCCAGCAGGCCCCTCTATCAGGACTTGCTGATTACTACTTATGCATTGTTTCAATGTGAGCTGTTGAAGGATTTCATTTAATACAGATTAGTACCTTTATTAAACTGTGGTTAATTGAAGCCTCTGAGCTCTGCTAAATATTGTTCAGTGAAGTGGATTAGTTGTTTTAATTTGTTGCTCTCTCACACACAAAAAACCCTGCTGAATGAAATAATTACCTTTTCCATTGGGCTACTGAGGGTGACATTACCATAGGGCTTTTAGCTTACGTATTTTAAAATGGCAGTTTTCTAACTTACAGAGACACCTATGGTTCAGCAAACTTAGAAACTAAGTTGACCCCAATTGCACTCTCTTGGATTGGTTAAATTTTTAAAAAGAATAAATTAAGGCCGCTATCAAGAATGTCTTACCAAATGTATGACTAAAATCTGGTGGTGTTTGCTCTGATCAGAAAAGAAAAAAAAAGAAAGAAAAAAATGTGCCGGAACATTTTTAATTCTTATTTTAAAGGTAATTGTTTTCCTAAGGGTTTCTGTAAATAGATTTTTATCTGACAACTTTATTCTCAGCTGAACAGCAATATTAAGAAAGATTATAAAAACTTAAGGAATAATACTGTACCCACTGCAGTCAGTGACTCATTAGAGTGTCACTGACTCACTGAAGATTAATTTATTACAAGATTATTTAGAAAAATCTTACATTCTAAGTGAAGATGTCTGCCCCATTATTTTTCACTGTTGACTTCTTAGGGAATGATAATTTAAGATTCAATTAAAAATAATAGGTCATGTGAATTTTAACATCCTGTCTGTTTCAGTCTGTGACTGATTTACACTGGAAATTCTTTGTTTAAAGAAAGAAATTAATTCTTAGTAAGAATTGGAAAAGAGGATTGAAGGAAAGAAAATAACTCACCAAAAGCAACTGTACCTAAACCACCTGGAAAAATACCTCTGCTTCTATGAGAGAGATGTGGTAACAAAATGCCTCCTGTTTTTGCCCAGCAGAATAATTCCTGCTAAACTAAAAGGGACAGTGAGAAAAGGCTCAGTTCAGAGTCACACAGGGATACCTCTGATTGCTCTTTTAACACAGAGCGCTAGCTAGCTTTGCTAACTGGTAAGGGTGGGATAAGGTTGCTGTGGTGGCTGCATAAAACAGATACAGCCTATACAACCATATTGGCTGCAGCACAGTGGGATTCTGGTTAGGTTGAAAGCTGTAGATTACCAACTTGGAGAAAACTTGGTATAACTAAAAAGAATCAAAAAAAATAGTTGTACTAGGAGTTAATGACATTTTGCACTATTTTTAGCCAGACAGTAGAGTAGGAAATAAACACTGTAGTACAGATGACTTAAGTGAATTTCATAGGGAAACTCAGGAATATCCAAATTTCCGTTTCCTCTTCTGAAATAACATTAGGTGAGGATTGCATTTGGCCAAACTTTACTTTTAGCTTCTGACAGGCAAAGCCACTGAAATCAGTGGTGTAGCATTAATGAAAAGCGGAGATTCATTCGGCCCTGAACTTGTCGGATTTTATCTCAGTGCTGGAAATGCTCATATATATCAGGCTTTGGTTATTGAATTTAGTGCTCTCTAATGGAGCTTCCTTGGGTCTCTTCAGGCAACACTCATATGTAATAAAGTGGAGTTAACAGCGCTAATATGTCTGCTACTTCATCTCCAGGAGAGGATCTGCAACAGGCCATATTACTGCTAAAAATGGGTGTAGTGATTCATGTCATCCAACCTGCTGAAAATCACAGATTCACAGCGTGAATGAGGCTCAAATCAACCACATCTGCCTGAAAAGTCTGCAGACGGGAGTGACAGGTTAAGTCAGAGTGGCTGCTGTTGTGCAGGGAAGTCTGATTTCTTAGCAACCCAAAGGAGTGCACCATAACACAACTGGGAATGCTCCTCTCTTCCCTTTCTCCTCTGTTTCCTCAGTAATTTTACACCTTTTCAAAAGGAAAAAAAGAAAAAGGTGTAGAAACACTCCATCTCTGAGGATTTAAGGTGCTCTTGGCACTTCTTAATTATGCATGGAGAAAACACAAGGACGCATTCAGAGTATGGGAAGGTTGCCGCTCCAAAAGCACAGACTTTTGTATTAGAATTGGCACCTCAGATCAGCAGCCCCAAACCAACAGTGATAGTAAAGAAAAGAGATCTGATGGAGGAGGATAACTGCATTGGCTTTTCTCTGCGCCTGTGGCTCTTGGAGACACCAGGAACTGGTTGTGGGGACAATGCTGATGAAGGTGGCCCAAGCTTTTGTGGCAGCCTTGCACCTGAGCCATTGCCTGGGCACAGCCCGGAGTCCTGGCAGCAGCCCTGCCATGATCTTTCTGCCAGTCAGGTTGGTAAGTCAGCGCGTTACTGGGTAGTTTTCTTTGTGAGAGCTTGTCTTGGGATCTAGCCAATGGTTTACAGACTCCATAGCAGTTCACTCCTTGGAAACTTCTCATTACTTCAACAAATCTGATACAGATCTCCTATTCTCTATGTTCACACTTGAAAGGTATTGCCAGAGAACTAATCCCTGAACTACAGTAAGCATCTGCACTATGCAACATCTTGCAAACCTCCTATTATTCTTTAGTTACTCATCTGCATGTTATAATTGTCAAAGACCTCCTAGCAAAGGAAATGTGCAGGATTAAATTCAGACACAGGATTAAATTCAGACACCAATGATTCTACCAAGAAGACAGAGGCCAAAATCTGAGTGGTACTTTGTGGATAATTCTGCACTGTCACTCTAGGAGAAGTATTTTTTTAGAGCAAACATTTCAGATCAGCCTCTGAAAGCTAGGTCCTTCACCGAAAGGAAGAAGTCTAAACGCTTCCCCACAGGAGTTCCCCATTGATTGTCCCAAGTGTCAGTATTTTATGTTTGTCCATGCCTGCAAAAGGCTCAAGGTAAGGAAGAATCAGAAACTTGCATGTATGAAAATTACACTGTAAACCTCAGAAGCACAAGCTCTGCTTATGAAAAATGCTCATCTCATGAAAAATGCTCATCTCTGGGTTATCCTCTTGTGAAGTCACTTCATCAAGACTCTGTAATTTCACATGCCTCTTTTCACTAAATTGGAATTTTTAAGAGTCTGAATGCTGCTGAACAGTTTGCTTGTCCAAATTAAGAGCATGTAAAGTAGGAGCTATGATGCTTTGGAAAAATAGTTCACAGTATTCTTCATTTTAGACTTTCTTTTCTGCACAGATAGCTGGATTCTATAACATAAACTTGGATTTATTAAGTTTATGTCATACAAACTAAAAAGTTAAGATACTTCTAAGAACTCCACAGACATAGGACTTCAGTAAGTTTAAAACCTGGAAGCTACAGGATCAGAGCAGAGCTGCCCTTTGCTCTAAGTGTCTTCCTCTCAACTTACAGGAGAATGTGACTATTGCCTTTTTCTGTATGGCAATGCCAACAGGATCTAGGTCACCCGTCTTGTTACATTACGTTCATATGTAGACAGCTAGCTAGATAAAAGATATGAAAACTATTTTTTATAGGGGAAAAAAATCGCAAGAGTTAAATAACCACAACACAACACAAAACGAAAGGATGCCACAGGATTTGAAAACTATCGCAATGTATCTGAAGTTGCTGAATATTTCATTCAGATTGTTATTACTCCATTTCACCTATAGCTTCCTCATTAGTGTCTCAGACTTCAGCTGTAAAAGCCATTCAAATGTTGTGGGAAAGTATAGAGAGACAAAGAGGAAAAGAGTATATTTTACAAAGAGATATGCCCAACAGACTTGTTATTCTGTAATGTAACATTTGCAATGAGAACAATTTGTTCTCAGTTTATCGTTTTGATGATGTCCTGAAGTTTTTACAACAAAGCACATATTGTAATATTAACATTTTAGCTAACAGAGCTGAAGACAGCAGAACAAGTGAAGGATCCAGTACTGGCATTTTTGGAGACCACCATCAAGCAGACTCCCTGTGAAAACAGCTTAAGGAAGGGTTAGTTCTGTTAGTACAGAACAGGTGCTACTTATGAGAGTTCTGGGCTAAACTGAATGGTGGCTCTATACACATACGTATGACTTAGAAAATGCCATTTCCAATACCTGAAAAATAGCCAAATCAGTAAATGTGCCAGAGGGATCTTCCAGGGGAAAAATCTTTTGGCTCAAAGCACAAAAGCAGAGCATTCCCCAGAATATCTTTCTGCTAAGGTGGGATGGAACTCATCTCTGGAAAGCAAAGCAAACAAATCCTGTACTTTCTCTTAAACCCTTCCTCAGGAAATCCTGGGTCACCAGTTCCCATCCACTCCATAGCTGCTGTTTCAGCGGGAATAATTCTGTGCTGCAGAGGACAGCGAACATCACAACCGTGAAACCTACTTCCACCTTCTCTTTGGCAGCTGCCTTTGGAAATTATTCTCTTTCCTAAATGCCTCATTCCTTTCTCAGCTGCAACCAGAAAGTTACCTAATGCTGGCTACCTCTTGCCACTGTTGTGAGCTTTCCAAACTGACTCAGAGAAGACTTTTGAATGGTAATCTGGAAGCTCATTTATGTTTTTGTTAAGTGTTTTCCCTGTGTCACTATAGTAGAAAAATAAGATCAGCATGAGTTTTTTAATAACAAACCGTGTGTCCCACGGTGTACGTTAAAGCAAGCTTTATGGAGATTTCTCTCTTATTATTACCCACAAATTTAACTTCTCTCTTACTGCAACAATGGAGAAAGAACAACTCCCCGAGTACTGTGATGGAGTTTTGTTTAATCTGAACCTTTTCAAAGGCAAGAAATTATTAAATGTACATGCCCTCACTCCATAATTATAAATCAACTCTGCTATCATTCATTTAACATTTATCACTCCTAAGTTTTATCTGTAGTTACACTGTACTCAAATCCAGTAACCCGCAGATTTTTAAATACTTAGGTTTTGTAACTTAACCCTTCTCTGTGCAGATATAAACCTACCAATGTTCAGCACAAGCCTCAGATACCAGGATGCCCAACTCTTAAAATTAAGCATAGTCTACCTGATTCTCCTTAATGGAAATGAATGCAAAAGCGAACTGTGAAAGAAGCAAATATGACAGATTTGGAGAACAATGTCCTTAATCATACATGTTTAGCTCTGTCATGACTGAATGGGATTTTCTTAGTATTTAGACACTTAGGGATTTATTCCTTTAGGAAAAAACCCACACATTATTAAAACAAAAAAAAAAAGATAAAACCCCCCAAAATTTTTCAAAAGTGAAGAATCTTGAATCTGATGCAAATTTAAAAATTTTGACTAGCTGGGCTTGTTAATACAAAGTACGTTGTTTCACCCTGAAATATTTTGTCAATATTTGGAAGGCACATTTTTCATACCTCTGTAATAGCTGTTTCTGTTTAATATAATTAGTTGATTGTGTCATCAGGGAGAGTATCTTGTTACCAACTTCAACTGGCTGAGAATCTGTGGTTGAATTTTATATGGGGTGTTTACGGCACAGAGTGGAGGAAGATCAAGGCTGCAATTACTATCTGCAGGTGTTGATACACACATAACTCTACATTACAGAGTTGAGTTGCTGTCAGAAATTAAGGGTAGCTATCCACTCCCTAGCTATCTCAAGCATTTGCAGCCAATAATGTAGCTTTTTATTATTGTCCTTGGAGGAGCTCAACTGCTGTTAGCAATAAGTCAACATAAAAGTTAATTAATTTATATCTAAAAGGACTTTTCTTAAGACTTAGACCAACATGACCTTCACTGAAGTCTCCACAACTTTTTCAAGACTATAACGCACAGCTTGAGAAGCACTATTTTAAGTAAACATCTGTGGTCCTGAGGTTTTGAAGGACTGTAAAATGCAACAGTACAGGTATGAGTGGCATGGAAGGTGATGAGATGAGTACATTTAGCACAAAGTCTTCAAAGCATGTAGCATCTCCAAACATAGAAAAATCTATCACTGACTTCATTCCCACCAACAAATGTTTAGTTAAAAGCCTGAGAAGGGCTCTCCTAGTAGGAAATCATTGCCAGAGCATTACCTATATGGCAGCACACAGTATGCTTGGGAATGCCATGAAATTTTTGGGGTTTTGCATATTTATTGCATAGATATTTAACCATAGGTGATCCAACTTTGTGTTCCCAAAACACTAATTGTCATAGATTTCAACGCACGAGGAAGGCAAGATTCTACCATTTCTTGATCTCAGGCATATTTCAGTTTCTTTAAGCTTGAAACTAAATATGAAATTTATATTTAGTAATTAGTCATGACAGTTTCAGGCTATAGCTTCAACTATGTTAAACATCTCACGTTTGTTCTGTTATACTAGTTATCCATTTCACTACATTTTAAAAATGTTTCATTTAATAATTTGAATCTAAGCGCAATATGACAGGTTTAAAAACCCTTAGATATCAATTCACTGGTAATTAGAAAACATGGCGAGGTTTGTTACTGCTAAATCCAGTTTCCAAAACAAACACAGCTTTGCAATTAGCGTCAATCAAAAGACTGAAAAGCTATCCTCAGTCTTCAATCACAGGTTTTCTTTTGTGACTAAATGTATAAATGACTGGCATCTGGATCCAAACATAGTGAGTCAAATTCAGTTTCAATCTCTGTTGACCGAAGTGAGATGTATGTACTTACATCAAAGGTGAATTTGATCCAAAATACACAAGGGACAACTGTTTGCCCATCTTGCAAAATTAATTTTCTTTGTAACAAAATCTACAATGTTCTTCCTGCTGTATTAAACCTTTCAGGCCCTAATTACAACATGAATGATTTATGCAGCCTTTGTGCAGGGCGTTTCAGGTAATCTGCTTGGGAAAAAAAAAAGAAAAAAAAAAAGGCTGTATGCATTTATTCTAACTGCATTCAGAAATTAATGATCTCTTTGTATTTGTGTCAAGGGAGAAAACTGAAGGTTATTTTTAAACCTTCATTGCTTATTTAACGATGGGGTAAATGTCTTTTTCCGCTGGGACTCTACATGTGTCAAGGCTGGCCCTGTGTTCCATAATTGCTGGGATCTCACTTCCAGGGTGTGCAGTAAACACATTAGCACACTTTCAACACATTTCCACAGAGATCCAAAGGGAATAGTGGAAAACCCTGCAACAGGGCAACTTGAACACCATGTGTCTGTAACCATTTCTGGAACAGAAATCAACTTTGTTGGTTTAGGATGATGAAAAATAAACGTGAATCCTCTCCTGAACCTGGTTCAATATTTCAAGCAGCAAAGTATGTGGGATGCTTTAGCTCTGAAGTCTTAGTTCAGCTTATTTTATATATATGTTTCTGCTACAATCAACACATTCCAAATAGACTATTGTGGAGTTTTCTGGAAATCACATCAGCATTCTTAAAATTACCTTTCTTTCCCTTAACATTTTAAAAGCAGCATATAAACAGCAGCCAACAACAACAACAAAAAAGTAAAAAGTTGTCCAAAGCCTTCCTTCTGTGGTTGTCCTTTAGAAAGCCACAGACTTCACACAGAAAATTTGTGGAGAATCAGTATGTTGTGGTAGAGATTCTGCAGCTGATACAGCTAATTCAGCACACTGCTAGGGTTAAGGGAGAAGAAGCAAGAGGGTTTTTCCAGTTGTGCATAGTGGTTTCTGTCCTGTTTCTCACTTCTCAATTCCATGCAGTGTGTAGGTGCATGGCAGACCCTCGTGTTCTTGTGGCCTGTTGTTCCATGCCCAGCAGGGACCATGCACAGGGCTCGGAGCTCTCTCTTGCCCCAGGACACCAGGTGAGAGGGAGGGAGAGTTGTCACCCAGCAGGGACCTGCTGGTCACAGGAGCCAAGTTGAGGGAGGCTACCTCACATATTGGAAAAGGAAGATACCTGATGTCTTTGTGAAAATGGAGTAATATAATCTGACCTCATACAGTCTACCTTTGTCGAGCAAATTTGGTGAAATCATTATGCTTTGTCCATACCTGATATTTCGGCTCAGCTATGCAAATTTAGACAAATGGGTTCAGTTGTCTTATACTGTGCATTAAGATTAATTCAATAGCATATAAGACTTTAATAGGTACCAAGTCCTTTACACTTCGCCCGATTTCCCTCCACCAGTCTCCTCCATCCTAATAATTTACCAAATAAGACACAGGCCACATCGATTGCTTTTACTACAAATGAACTGTACTGCAAATCATTTTCTGAAAACACTGACACTAATGCAATTACAGTGATGTGGTCTGCTACTTTAAGATCTCATCTGAAATCATAACAAAGGCATCTCTTGCAGGAAAAGTCTGTTTTAGCGATGTTTTTACAGAGTTATGTATAGAACAATTTCAGTAATATATTGCAAAGAACTCATCTCCATTTTACACCAGTGCCTTATGGCCTCACTGCAGGTTGTATAACAGAGTCCTGCTATTTATCTTATCATCGTACTTACACACTGAAAAAAATTGTGTGACTTTCTTCAGACTGCTCTGCTGATAGTTGAAATTTTCACCACAAAAATTAAAAACTTATTATAGGTGGGAACACCAGCCTTCTGAGAAAAAGAAGCAAGTTAGAATTTAAGCTGAGAAATAATATTAGCAATTTTGCTTAAAATTCACTGACAGCAGGATGCTTTACCTAATGTATATAGTCCCAACTTCAGGCTTGTGAAATAAATTGTCATGAGTGCAAAAACTCATGCTTGCTGCTTTTCTAGCTTCAGTGGAGATCTGAGCTACAGTTTACCACTGACAAAATGACTCACAGGATTGCCCAATGTGTGAACAGGAACCTCCATCTTGAACTGCATCAGAAACAAGCACTAGGTAAGTTAGGCAAATAGTGGAGATTATGTCATAAGCACTTCTGTCTTTCACACTCATCTTCCTCTCCCTATATCGCAAGATTATTTAAAATAAACTCTGCCATAAATGAAGCAAATTATTGTGAGACATTGAAAGTGTGTTAGAGTTGAAGAAAAATTAGGACGAAATGGGAAAAAAATCAGCCAGCAACTGAAAAGCTCTAATGAAGATATTAGAATTTCCTTTTAAAAGCTGCAAAATATAATAGTTAATGGAGATTATGGAGTGCACTTTTAGAAAACCTAATTGGATTATGAAAGATAGATATTGATCAAACAGATGTGTAACTAGCCTGGAAGTGCTGAATCAGTCAGCCTTGCAAAGATAGTTTTGCTACTGTGCATGCAGATACAGGATGTCGGGAACTTTTTCTTCATCAAAACTATGATAGCTAAAACCGAACACACAGAATTTCTGAATATGGGGCTATTTTAAATGCTTAAGTATCTTAGTGAATCAGGGATCTCCTTTTGCTAAATGAGTGCCTTCAAAACTACGTTTAATAAAAGGAAAAGATCTTAAGCAGAAAAATGTAAATTAACAGTCACTCCAGAAGGCTAATTTTAGACATTTAAGTAATAATCGTTAAGCCAAACTGAAATCAAGAGCACTAGAAGTCAGTGATTTTATTTTTACCGCTGATCTCTTTTTCACCAACTGCAATTTTCCCTTTAACTTGGTTACAGTAAGCAGTATGTGAAAATTACTTCTTTTTGTATGTCTCAAATACATAGTCAAAAAACACCCCTTAGCTTATCCTTCTCATTCACTCTCAACATCTTCACAGGCTTTTTCCTTGTGAAACACAGATATTAAAAGGCTTCACATAATATTATAGGGCTTTCTGCAAATCCACTGTAAGGGAAGACGTGATGCCAACAATTGTGCAATCATGGGCTGCAAAATGTGAATGCCTCAATTGGTCTACCGGACCAGAAAGATGAGCCCATTTTTAGTAATGTCATTTCTAATACATTACGGCAGTAAAGAACAACTGAACAGCTTATTTCCCACAGATATTTTCAAAGCCTTAGAGACTGCCATTTGAACCATTCTTTAATTATCTCTGGCACAGACTTCAGAAAGCTCTGTGCAGCAAAAAGTGAGAATATTAACTGAAATTCGCTCTAGTCAAATAGCAGTGATTATGATGCTCATAAAATTTAAGAGTCAACTTTATACAGTATGTAATGTTGGTGCAAACACTAAATAATACAGGAGATTAGTTGGAGGGTCACTGTTTTTCTTATCCTAGAGATTCTGGTCTGGAAAACTCTGAATGATCTCAGTTCCCATTGAAATACATGGGTGTTGTAGCCACTCTGTGCCCTACGGAACTGGGATTTCAGCTCTGACTTCTCCCAGTGTGACACAGCTAAGCCATCACACAAACACTGGGTTGGAGTCTTCCTGTTGAGACAAATTTTCATCTCCAGTCAAAATGCAGAGGACTTGGGGGGGCTGCTATTCCACACACCAGACGTACAGATTACTTTCTCAACTCATCTTTGGCAGAACACATGGGCTTGCAGTTTTTCCTTTTATGAGCAAAAAAATTTTCTGTTGAGTCAAAGACAATTCCCAAAGACTGTTTCTTAGACCTTGATTCGGCAGAGCATTTGTATACATACTCACATTCAATAACCATGCCCTCTTAAATCTAAGCCTCAGCAATATCATGAATTTTATCAGAATACTTTTCCAAACAGAGATGCTTTCCTGAATTAAGGCCTCAGTCTGCCAGAGTCATTAACCAATACTATAAACACAGTCTTGGATTTTATAAATTCCTTCAGCTTTTAAAATGCACTAATTAGTTTCAACAGGAGACGAATACATCATTTGAAAGGAGGGAAACGAGTACTTTTCCTAGACAGCAGAATAATTTAATGCCATAGAAAACTATTATTTACTCTGAACAATTAAACTGTAGTAAGAAGTAAAAATGTAAGACACATAGTGAAACAAATAAGCATCCTTACTTGGACTGATCTGTAGATTTTCCAGAACAGACCTGGCAAAGCATTGCTACAAAATCTAAATCTGACCCAATACCAACTTGCCTAGCAACAAGCTTGAAAAATACCAGTGCTTTGGTGATTCCCCATTGACCATGTGTTTCTGCAGTTTAGAGAAACTGGAGTGGGATGCTGCTTGATATACTCTATAATAAAGTAACCTTCTCAAGTTAGCCTTCTCTTTAATGTATTTCCTATTAACATTTTTCCCTCGTCCTGGTTTTAATTCACTCCCCTCCTTATAATAATAGATCGTCTTTACCTGGATAATTTTCAGTGTCTCTCTCACTTTCCCTTTACTTGCTTTTACCGACCTCCTCTTTTCACTCTTCTCACACTGCATCTGTTCTGCTCTTTTCTAACTTGATCTGTCAACCTCTAAGTTGGCAACATGGGCAGCCCACACCTGGCTGAGCACTGCTGCTAGTCAGTGGTCCCTGGTCACGCTTTGCATCAACTGATGGTGGGTTAGGAGGTTTCACTGAATACCTAGTAGGCCAGAAAACAAAACTTTAGCTAATGACTGGTATGGAGGTTGGCAGTACACCATGAGTGCTAAGTAAGACTACGACTTGAGCAGCAAGCCCACTCTACAACATCCCTAATGCACAAGGATTTTTTTGTCTCCAAGCTTCCTTTCAGGATTTTCAACTTTCATATCAACCTCTTTGCTCTTCCAAATTGAAAACATTAGGCCAGATGTATTTAAATATGCTGTGATTCTATCATGTGTGAAGGGCTATAAAGAATGAACATCATCTGCCACAGATGCTGCCTCAACTATCAACAGCTTCCCAACTTATGCCATGGAAAAGAAGTATACATGCAAGCGCAGCTATGCAAGCCTGGGTTGGAAGTCCATAATAATGGCAGACCAATGCTGGTGACACGTAATGACAAGACAGCCAAACCAGCAAAAAGAGCAGTGTTCATGTACAACAGTAATGGAGTTTTACTCTGGGAAGCAGGGTACCTACCTGCAAACATATCTCCCTCCTTGCATGTATTTTTGTGGAGGAGAACATACCTTCCTTAAAGCAGACTGGTTATGGCATGATGTTAATAACTACTAGTTTTTAACAGTAGACATTTCCTAAGGTGATAAATATAGACCTTGGTAGCTTTAGCCTTCAGTCCCGACACAGGCAAGATTCTTACCAGTGACTGTGTGACTGTGTAGTTAAACTTGAACCAGGGTTTTGGGATTAGGCAGCAAACAGAATCAACTGTTTGAAGCATATGAAGGAAGCACAGTGTTTCTCCTATAACATGTAAAAGAAAGTGAATACGTATGCTGCATTAACAGGACTTCTTTAACCATCAGTCTTCCAATTGCCTTTCTTGGCGTCCCTTGGCCATGTTGCAGGTTTTAACTTTGCACACATGAAAATAAATAGCAAATCAACGGTCTGGTTTTGTCAGCAAAAAGCTAAAGGACTGAACACAGCTTGTGCTCTGGTTGTTTCTCTTTTACATTCTGTTGGTGAGGGAGTTGTATGTCAAATGAATTTAAAATCCATGGCTGGAGTAGCTTGGTGCATAAGAGCATGTGCTCAGTGTTTCAGTCAGAAGCCAAGATTCATGAACAATCTTTAAAGACTCTTATTAGGTCAATCTAGTTCTCCTGCATGAAAGGATAGTCTCTTTAGGTGAGGGCATTTCTAAGTCGGATAAATAATTTTCTGAAGAATATGTCTGTGCTCTTTATGACTAAAATTTCAGTTATTTTGAAACCTATTTTTCTATCTTATCTTTAAGCAGAGAAAGGACATCTTTAAAAGTACCCTTAAAGAAAATTTATGTTTAGTACTATTCAGCTGATTTTTTCCATTAGTTTTACATATTTGTCCTGTCTCTTTCCTTTTTCTGTTCTGTAAAATTTAAAATAAATCAGACATAATGTGCTGTCTGTTCCATTACAGTGTATAACCAAAATGTCCAGAATTGCAAATTAGATATTTGCACTGGATATTCACATTCATCCTTTGCTATTCCCCATAATTTGTCTGCTTTTTAATAAAGCTGGATGCTCTGATTATTTTCCCTGAGACATTGTTTCAGGCTCCCTCTTTATTTGGGAAGGGGAAGAGATGAAAACTATTTTGGTAGTCAGATTTATTTGATGCAATTGTGTAATACTTTTTACCCATCCCAGTTTTTCTTTAATTGCTGCCAGGCTTACAGTCGGACA
>VYZW01008175.1:18958-117285 GCA_013401315.1 Balaeniceps rex
GGCCGCTCCTCGCCCCCGCCTGGCCTGGGCCTTGAGGTGGTGGCGGGCAGAGATGCGGGCCGCGGCGCGCTGCGGGGTCCCCTGGGCTGCGCCGGGGCTTCGGGCCGCCGCCGCGGCCTCGGCGCCGCTTCCCCGGCCTGGCAGCAGACACCCCAACCCTCCCGCCAGCTGGGCAAATACCATGTAAGTCGTTGTTTTCCCAACGGCGGCTGCAGCCTCCCCAGGGCGTTTGGGGCTCCCCTTGCAGCCCTGCCTCCATGGATCCCGTTCCCGACGTGTGGGCTGTGTGCTGTACCCCTGGACGGCTTCCACCCCCACAAAAAAAAAAAATACTGGTTTGGGGGGGTTGCACCCCAGATCTGCACGTCTGAGCCTCCACAGCAGTTCTTTGTATTTCTCATTTCTTACATTATTTTTTAGAGTTTGAAATATCAAGGTTCTTTCCTCCCCCCCAAAACTGTGTAGTTCTATTAATGAAAAAAGCTGCTGTAAGATTCACAGTGGAAATGATGACTTCCAACTTGGAAACATCTGAGAAAGGGCACTTAGCGTGTAAAATGTCCCTGTCGGAAGCCATCACGGTTTGTTACAGCACCAGGTTATCTGAAATGGTGTCTGTAAACTGGTGTTTTATTCCTTATTCCAGGCTGCTCCCAGATACCAGCATTCAACAAAGGAAGGCTGTGCCTGACGAAAAATGCATCCCACCTCGAAGACACAAAAAAATCCTACACAAGGTGCAGATCTATTGAAGAAATGAGTAGGCCTTTTGAGAGGGGTGTGGGAAGACACATTCATATGCCAGTACTGTAAAACTGTCCAAGAAAAAAAGAAAATCAAGAAAATCAAGTAGATGGAGCTTATGACAGATGCAGCCTGGTTCCTTTGGGGACAGATCTCATGTAAAACCACAGGAAATTAAGACAGAGTTGTTCCCTTTAATACTAAAAATTTGAGGCTGCCTTACTTCTCTATGACTCCATGCAGCGAAGGCAACCCCTGGCAAGACACCGTCCCTTACAGGGTTTATAATTCTTTTCTTTATACTCTGCTCCAAAATAGCATGAAGCTTACCAGATTTGACAGCAAGCAGCCCCATCTGATGCCTAGGAGAAGAGTTGGGGGCTAGCAGAAGTGGCCCCATTCATGTGGCCTGTGTGAGGATCCTGTGCTGCCACACGTTGTGTGACTTCGGGCACATCACTCCTTTGTCAGCCTAGTTTGCCTGGAGAGGACGTTTTTGGGAGGCAGTGACTGGGGCATCTCTCACAGGAGAAGAGGCTGAGAGATGGGACTGTGCAGCCCAGGGAAGAGAGAGCTCAGGGGGATCTCATCAGTGTAAGTGCCTGGTGGGGGAGGGCATGAAGAAGAGGGATCCAGACTGGTTCCCACTGACAGGACAAGAGGCAATAGGGACAAAATGAAAGACAGTACATTCAATCTCAACATAAGAAAAGACTTTTTTTTTTTTTTACTGTGAGGGTGACCAAACACTAGCATAGGTTGCCCAGAGAGGTTGTGGAGCCTCTTGTCTGTGGAGATACTCAAAACCCAGCTGGACATGGTCGTGGACAACCTGCTCTGGCTGACCCTGCTTGAGCATGGGTTGGAGTAGATGACCTCCAGAGGTCCTTTCCAACCAGAATGATGCTGTGACTGTGACTCTCCCTGAAAAATGGTTGTATAGTACCTCGTAGCATCATTCCCAATCTCAGGCAGGTCTTCTAGCCACCAACAGGATAAAAAGGCTTGTGTTTCTGGGAGTATTAGCATACTGTTGAAGCATTGCTTACTTTTTCCCCAATCAGGTAACTTTGAGAGACAGAAAAAGTGCAAGGGTTCCTCATTCTTTTTTCTTTTTTTATCAAGCATCTAAATAATAATACTTAGATGAGGGTCCAAGGGATGAACTCTGAAGGATGTCTCTCCATCCCAAATAATATGCATTCCTGGGCACATACGACTTTCTGGTCAAATCAGTGACAGACTGAAGAATTATAAATAGATCTTGCTGAATAGAGTTTATACTTAGAACATTATTAATGTGGGCTTTTCCCTGAAAAAAAAGTGAAAAAACCCTTTCATACGACAGCTTAAGTTTAAACAGACTCTTGAGATCTGCTCCAAGGCCATCCTGCAGACCAGCCCCTCACTCCATGCAGACAGCAGCCCTATACAGGTGCCTGGAGGTGATCTCAGGGTAATTTAGGAGGTGCCCTGCCCATGTCCTCCCCGCTAGCACTCTCACAGTAGGGTAGGGAGAATAAGCACTGTGTCTGCTTTTCAGGCACTGCAACTCACAGCTGTCTCCTCATGTAAACTGAAATTGGTGGCAACTCAAAATTATGTCCTTGGCCATGCTGTGACAGCTGAGAGGAAGATGCATGGCCTTTCCCATCTTCTCTGCTACGAGGAGGCAGGGCAGACAGCAGGACTTCACAATTGTGGTGGTGAATTGCCAAAGGTTATATGGAAATACCCTTCGATTGAGCATCAAGAAGTCCATGTGCTCAAGCACGTCAGGCAAATAAGGACACCGGCAAGCACAGGCAAACTGGATGAGGGGTCAGCAAAGCAAGCAGGCAGCAGCAGGGCACATCCGCTGCATTGGAGATGGCTCTTTTAAATTATTTAGATGGATGAGCTCATCTGTGGTGCATAAAGATAAGCACATCCATAGGACATAACCATAGGACAGAATGCAGAAGACATAGAGCCTAAATCAGCATGATTCTATGGTTTTTGCTTTCTTGCCTCTGGTTTAACATAAAAGGAACGATTATGCATTTCGTGTTGATGAAGCAGTGGGGTACAGGAGGAGTCAGGGAACTGTCGTTGCTACTTCATGTACACACTCGGGTTGGTCAACTTTTCTGCTGAGTGTTGTATAAATGAGGATCAGTTTCTCTCTTTGACACGCAGCTGTGCTGTCCAAGAGACGGCACGAAGAATTAGCTTTTTTATTCTTCTTATTACATATTTGAATATACAGTTATGACTGCCGGCCAAAATCCACTGTCTTAGGCACAGCACATACAAGTGCGTATCAAGAGTTTCTGTCCTGAAAGGCTCATAGTACCAGGTTTACGGTTGACATTATATCACATTTGCATGATTTTTTCCCCCATCTCTCAGCTATGATGACACAACACAAATGAATGGAGGATCCAGGACAGCTGATACATGCTGGAGATCATTTTAGGATGATTGCATGATAGGCAAATAAATAAAAAGAGGTGCTGCACGATGATCCTGGTAGAATTTGTACTACATATGACAAAAAGGATAAATCCCACCGATTTCATGGAGGTGAGATCATGTATTTGAAATGCAGCATGGTCAAATATAAACCAGAAAAAGATCTTTTCTGTTTGGCATCTATTAAGAAAGGCTGTTACGATAGTATTCATTTCACATTCACACAGAGAGGAAATGAGAGCTGTGGTCAGCAGTAGTCAGCTGGAACAAGGGACCCTGCAAAAGCATAACTGCAGGCTGCATCTGGCATCAGCTTGCAGCTAAACCCCAAGCAAGTGCTACAGTCATACACATCTGAAAACAAATCTTTCCCACATCCAAGGATCAAGCAAAAAGGGAAGTGCTGTTCGAGAGAAATGCTAGCAACATGGAGATCTAAAAGGCTATTCTGCTTTTGGGACCTAATCCTGTACTCAGATACACAAATCTTATTTCCATTAAGTCTCCCTTGCAGAACTGTCATGTAAATTTAGCCGTCCAGGTACAAAATCATTCATCATCATTACTTTGGCAATTTGTGGGGGAAAAGGATGAAGTATACAACTGATATTTTGCTCCTCATTTGAAAAATATGACATGGCATGAGTAAATAAGTAGAATTTTGCCATGCTCTATCCTCTTTGAGAAGAATTGTGCCAGGTATCTATGGGTAGGTTGGGCTGTGGTTTTAGTGTTTCATGGCCATCAGTACTAGTTGAAACCTGACGCTGTACTGAGACGTCCTTAATAGGAATAAAAGGTCTGTTATTCTAAATCAGATTAGTAGTTCAGCCAATGCGATATCCTGTCTCCAGCAGTGGCCAGCATCAAATGCTTCAGAGAAAGACACACAAACCCCCACGATGGACAATCACATTATAGTCTTCGTATTTGCTAAGTTTCCACTGCTGCCAAGACTGCCAGAGAAGCTGATTTATGCCCTGAAGCACAAAACTTCATGTCCTTTGTAGCCTTAATGGCAGAATAACCCTTCAATAACATGTAAGACTGATTGCCATTTTTCAAAAGAGCAGCGCTTTCTTCCAACAGTTGTTATTGCTGGGGTTGGAGACCACGTCAAACCTACGCTCCAAGACCGACATTCAAAATTTTCAGGCCCATACTGTGCTCCAGCATTTTCCCTTTGAGGCAGGCTGTGAACAGGAGCATCTTCAGGAGAAGGAGCACACCACCATGAGATTTCTTTTAAGGCAAGAACATCCATCCATTGCTTCTGATTTCTCCCCCGGATTTTCAGAGCAGCCTGAGAAGGTAAAAGGCTCCTGAGACAAAGGGTTTAATTCTCCAGGGTTTGGCCGTGGGACAGATCAGGATAGATTCCCTCTCTGGCAGCCACAGAGGCAAGATATTGAGCAAGGAACACACCAGGCTAGTCAACAGGATACTTTTGATACCTTTGTAGAAGCACATGGCCATTTTTTTTAACTCTTATGGAGCCAAGTTTGCATTGAACTTGGTGTGACTTGATCCTGTTGAATTCAGGCCTCTTACAAGGGAGTGTTAGGCAAAAAGCAGTGTTGGAAATGAGGGTCAGATCCTGCAGAGTGCTTGCTGCCTGCTGTCAACTCCCATGCACTGTCAGTTTCTAGTGCTAGCCTCTGTAAAAACCTCAGATTTTGTGTTTTCAGATATTTTTTTGTACTAAACTGATTCCTTTCTCTTTGGAAGAACGCTGATTTTTGCCTGTTTGCTGCTTCTGTGTCAAGCATGTGGGTCCTAGCAGACCCCTTGGTTGATGCCAGCAGAATTCTGGGAATAGCGTTTAGCAGTCCTCACCTGCCTGAGAGCCAGCAGGGATGCAACAAAAGGACCTCTGAGGTTTTGTAGAGTTTATAATACACGCCACCAGCCAGAATCATGGTTTATTTATTTACTTTTTAAGTTACTCATCAGACCGATCTTACCGGAAAATAAAAATGCACAGCTATTTAAAACAACTCACATCGTGCCCCTGAAAGCCCCAATACACTTCAAGGATTTATTTTCCCCCCTCACGTTTGCAGTACCTGTGTACAAATAGAAGATGATAGGAAACAACCAAGTGAAACCGAGTGCCAGAGCTTATTCCTGACCTTCCTGATGCAGCTGAACCGGGCAGGAACCGTGCTCTGCCAATCTAATGGGCATAGCAGAGTTATGACATAGTGGTGTTACAGTTACTGATGTCATAAATTATGTCAGGGAACTCCTAAGAGCAGGGGTGAAGGTTAATAGAGGAGGGTACAAAGGTGGAATAAGGAGAAGGAAAGACTAACACGAATGAGAACAGAAATCCCTGGGCCTGTTTTAGAGAGTGCTCAAATCACCACTTTTCTTGAGGTGGTTTAACCATCCATACATCTAGGAATTAACAGATACATCTGTCCAGTCTATACAGAAAAATAACCCTGAAAACAATTGGAAGAAGTGCCTTATTTTATAATAGATAAGAAACAGGAAGGAGAAGTTTTAGCAGAGAAGCATCCATCCTGGATCAGCTTCCCGACAACAAGGAGGAACTAAGGGGAACACTGATATAACACTCAAGCTGTGAACTTGAAACTTGAATTTAGCAAAGGATTTACAAAACATAGCATTAAAATGCTCTTTAATGTCAGGAAAGCAAATATGTGGAAATTAAGATGTCCTATACAACTGGTCATAAGGGCTGCGGTGGCAAAAATTATTAAAATTTGCTAGAGAAGAGGGAGGTCAAAGATCCTGGAAAGTGCCATATCAAATTAAATGACAGCTCTGCAGAAAAAGGAACAAGAATCTGTGACTTTGGGGAACGGCTGTTGCAAAACTCAACGTTCCAAAAGAAATTGTCTAGAAAATAATTAAAAATACATAGTTAATGTTCAAGAGAAGACAGTAAAGAAGCACCAGAAATCACTCTCAGTCCGACCAAGGATGTAGAAGGAAAATGGCTTTGTAAAACTGTTAAAACATGAGAGCTGAAGCTCAAATTGCTTGCTGGGGCTACCAGGATCCCAGCCTTCATTTATGCCTTACAGGAGCTGCTGCAGCCCAAGGCTGAGTGTAGCCTATTAGCTGCGCAGAGCCAAACTCAGCGGGGACCCTGGAGTACTGGCTGCGTTTTATCATCCCTCTGTCCTGCTGACTACAGCAGGTTATTTCTTACATTATCAGGTGGCTAGGTTCATTTCTATATTTTTTTTTACCGTAAGGGTCTGCAGTGGGAAGCTAAACATTAGTGAGCTCCCATTATAGGTCATATTTACTATTTATAAAATTAGTACTAAAAATATTAAATTGAAGTAAGAAATCATTCTTGCTTGTTTGGTTTTCATGTCTGTTATCTACACTATGTTAGAACTCTTCAGGTTTTTTAATTTAAGGATCTTCATATGTCTGTAATTTAAGGCTGTTACTTATATACATATGCATGTATGTATATGCATATACATATACATAAACATATGTTTATATAGGCTCTAAATCTATATGCACACATGCGTGTTAATTCTCTGAACATTTTTAAAATTAACTGTAGCACTCAGATTACACTCAAATCTGATTGTATGCTACCTGAACTGAAACAAAAACCCATCTCAGAATTTGCACTGAGGAGATAATTGTTGTTTACATATGTTATGTCAATGTAATATAACATTTCGTCTGCCTTATTTTCTATCATTCATTAGTCTCCAAACCAGAAACGATATCTGAATGAAGCAGTGTCTAGAAATGCTATTTTTAATTGGCTAAAGAGATTGGTTGACCTCTGGTAACTGGTTACTGTTGTTGGGGAGACTTTCCATGAGCAGTGACGCATTGTTTAAACATAACGGAACAATAGTCTCATGTTATCTATAGGATATGGAGACACCACAGTTTTGTGTTTCTTTTACTTTATTACTATACATGCGAGGCACAATCGACAAAGACTTCCTGAGGATGAATGTTGTCAGTATATGAAACACTGAATAACTGCTTTTTGTTTTGCTGAATGGTCCCCTTTCTTTCAGATTTAAAGGGGAAAATACAGAAAAAAATAGCTCTGGGGAATGGAGTCTTGCATATAGGAATTTTTTTTTAACAGAGAGACTTTGGGCTGCATTGAGATCTTACATTAATTTTATATGAGTTTGACTCCATTGACGTAATCTGAATGATTCCTGGTTTACAATAAGGTGAGAGAGGGACTGGGCAAATTAATAGGAGCCTGAATTCCATGTTACTTCCAAGCTCGCAGTCACCTGGGTCCTGAATGCTGCCAGTGTTGGGATTGATTTTTTCTTCTATTTCCACTTTCACTCATCATGACCATAAAACCCAAGAGGGCCTGATTTAATTCTAGCCTCCCTTTCTCATTCCATCCCAAGGCCCATGGGGACAGTAGTAGGTGTTTGTGTAGTATAGGTGACTGCTCCCAGAACAGCCAGCACTAAAAATCATCTAATTGGTTTACTGTCAACAAGAGAGCAACAGAGTCTGAAAGACTGAGTGGACAGGTTTTACGATGAATTAGTTTGTTCTATCTATGTGTTGTTGCTGTTAAAGAGCTTTATTAGGTTTTATTAATTTTAGTTTTATTAATTTATTGAAATGATTTTAGTTAAAAGTTAAATGAAAGGAGAATTTGTCAGACACCAGTCTCACTACTCACTTATGTTGCATCTGTCATTGGCAATGGGCTGGTGTCTTGGGTGCCAGCGGCGGGCACAACAAATGAATGAGAAGCAATAGTGTCAATGTTTGTCCATGTGCAAAAACTTATGTCACGTTTTCAGATTCCCTTTATCAGATGCTAAGGGTGGGATTCAACTCACCTAAATTTAGTCCTTAAAAATATTGGGTATCTTATTTAAGCTACTTGTCTGGCCTCCATCCGCCATCAGTGGAGCAAGGTACGCCCACCACCTTGACCTCTGAGATGAGATGCTTAACTTCACTCTATTGACTATTATAAAAGCCTGCACAATTAGTTTAGACTAGATGCTTAATTTTTATGCAGCTGAAGATAACCATGGTGAATCTCTCTCCAAGCTCTTCCACTTCTCCTCACCAGCATGGTGTTTTCAGCTCCACACACTGCTTAGCTGTAAAGTTAACCATGATTTGTTGCTCAGGGATGTTCTGCACCAACCCACCCAAACCTTGGCATTGTTCGTGCTCCAGAGTGCTGAGATCTGACGCCAGGGATGCTGCAAACATTAATGCAGGTCCTTCAGCATGAAAGCGGTACCACCGTGGCTGCAGTCAGTGGGCACAGGCTGAATGAATTACTGAAGAGCAGCAGAACTAGTTACATACTTAAGCAGGTGCATAAACTTTGGCAGGATCAAGGCTTAAATAATAATCACCCCAAGGCAAGAAAATGTTCTTCTTTTGTTTCCTTTGCAGCACAAAACTTGCTATTGTCACTTAATTAACTTGGTTTTCAAACATGAATGATGAAGTAACTTTGGAAGCGTTACAATCATGGCATCACTTAAAACACCTCAATGCTCTCCTGAGAGAGGTGAGAAGGTTATGGGCTGGCTGTTCTGCTAAATGAGGCTATTCAGTGATCACAGCGTGTGCTTTGGAGTCTGCAGCATCAAGTCCTGGGGACACAGGCTGGCTGCTATTAAACTATATGGGCAGAGTCCCACTGCCCAGCTGAGAGTTGCATCAGGTCTGAAAACGTTTCATTTTTCCAGAATGATCCTTATATAGGACACTGAGGACACAGTGAGGGAGCTGATCATTAAAGGCTTGTTGAAAGAGAACAAGAAGAGGACATGAGAGCTTGGAGAGAACATGTCTAGATCTCTTTTTCTTCATAGCTTTAATATGGCATGCAACGTGTAGACTTTCTAGTTCACTGTTGCAGATTTCTTTGTAGATGCAGCAAGAGGTCGTTCTTAGAGACTGGTTACACGGAATATTGCAGAGCATTTTCAAGAATATTAAAAATGCCACCAAACAAAGATCTTGTTCGCTTTCCCTGCCCTTTCTGTGACAAATGACTGCAGTAAAAGTGAACTCCTTCTTTTTCTTATTTATGAAACACCTCTTCCCTTTTGTATGAAAAACTAATTTTCCTGTGCTTTAGAAAGTGTGTAAGTGGCAGTTCAAAAAGCAGGCGAAAGCTGTATATTAGAGTAGAGGAACAAGGCAAGTACTGAAAAACAAAAAGCTATTCAGTATTTTTTTCCCCTAAAAGAAAAGGAATGAAAACTGTCATCAGACTGAATTGTTCTATTCCTGATTACTGTGTGTAGCATGATAAAACAAAAAATGCATTTCCATTTTAGCTTTCGCAGGCAATATATGCCCGCAAACCTTTTGACAAAGAACTGATTTTCAAAGCAGCACATTTCTGTAGGCTGTCAGTGATCCAGCAGAGCTCTCACGCTGCTTTGACTTTTCCAGCTCCTGAGAGTGTCAGACTTCTAGAATTCTTTCTAGGATCCCAGCAAATTTAATAATATAGGCAAACTTCTCCATAGATTGATTTTGGATTTACAAGGCTCCTGGCTGCTTACTTGCATAGATGTAACCAACAGGCAGAATCCACACATCAGTCTTGAAAAAAAACCTCATTTAGACAAAATAGATTTTACCCGTCAGCCTCTCCACAACTGAGACTGGCAATGTATCACGCTTGGCCATAAACATTTCTTCAGGAAGGAACCGGTCTTAAATAAGTCAGTTTAAATAAGATCAGCAAAAGCATCTCCAGTAATACCATCTGGTGACTCTTAATCACATCCGAGCCTAGAATGTTGCGAATATGAGTCAGGTTAAAAAAGACATGAGAAAAACAGTCTGAGCATGGAAATGCAAGAGTATTAAGTTAGAGTAGCTCGCAGCCTGTAGGGTGGAGAAGAGCAATAAACAGGAACACATAGCTAAGCAATTCATAAACTCGGGGACTAAGGCAATATGTTCTCGTTAAAATGCAGCCACTTACCAACACTGTCCTGCCCACTTTTAGGTCTGATTTTGGCTTAGTCCTTATGTACTGCCCAGGTACTAATACAGGTACAGACTTGAATGATTAGCGCGGAGTTGAGCATCATGTGTTTGCCGTAGTCTCACCAGCACGGAACCGTCACTTCCCTGCCTGGTGAGCCACGGCAGCAGTGTGTGCCCTCCTGAAATTACACAAGAACCCATGAGAGTGACCGTTGCATTTTCTGTATTTTCTAAGCCATTGTCAATATTTTGTAGAATTTGAATTTTTGTATGCAAAGTGGTAAGCTTTTTTCTTTTCCACAGTTATTATTCCTTTTCTGCAGTTGAACCCTTAAATAAACAACAGCCTGTAGTAACTTGTATCAAGAGTAACGAGGAAGAAGGGTGGGCAACACTGAACACTGTACCGGTTTGAGGAAACAAATAATTTAAACAGTTTGCTTATACGTTCTTTTGCAAAGCAATTTTTTTTTTGCTGCTGGCATGGAATCGTTAGATTCGGTTTCATTTCACTGACTGCAATGCCATTCCCTCTCGGTAATGAGCATCCAAGCGATGCATCACAGGATCGCTGTATCAGGGAATGTTGACAAATAAATGAATGTGCTGATTTCTTCGGCATTTAAGCCTTTCATTCAACCTTCTAATCTAAAGACAGGTGTTTTCTTAAAGTGGATTTACATGCTAGCAAATATTAATAAGCAGTTAAAATGTTGGTAGTGACAAGATCTCTATAGACTTAGAAATTAGTAGAAAAAATGAAAAAGGTGAGAGTGGTTTTCCCATTTCAAAAGTATTTTCACATTAGTTTAACAGGATTTGATGTGATGTTTTACAAGTTTATGAACAAGTAGCTGAACAGTTTGGGCAGCATGTGTTTAATCTTGTCCTGAATATTTTGTTTGCATTAAGCAGCTAGCAGAGTGCACATCTGTCTCCTCACAACCAGCCTCCATTCTCGTACTCTTTCTTTCCTTCTTCTAGCAAAGTATTTTCACACATGCTTAATCCCAAGAACATCACTAATCCTGGGCTGTTTATGTGTGGAAACTAAGCACAGCCTGCAGTATGTTATTGGCCTGTGCTGAGACTATGAGGGGATCTGTCGTCTCCTGGGAAAGTCTATACAGTGTGCGCTGTGGCATGGGGCAGACTTCCACTGGCCAAAGGTGGGGAGAAGACATCCTCTCCCTGTGGGCATGAGGCAGCCCTCGGGTCATGCACACCCGTGACCTTGGAGATCAGGCTTGAAGCACCGGCTGTGGCAACTAAATTCAGGAGATCAGTGAGCTATTCAGGTGGTCTGGTCTAAATGCCAAGCCTAAGTGATTGGCTTAAGTCTGTCTTAGATGTTTCAGCGTGGTTTCTGCTTGTGAGGTCCATAGTGTGGCAGGTCTGGGTGCAGCCCTGTTTTTTCTCTCTCATTTCCAGACCGAGTCCTGGCTTTGCAGCTGTGGAGAACAGGGACTCTGAATCACTCCTTGTTCTTTTCTCCCATAGTAGGTGACCAGATCTGTCAGAAGTCCTGTGGGGACAGTCCCTTCCTGGTTGTCACCTTGACTCACTGTCAGGGAATTTGTGTAAGGTGGAGCAATGTGTGGTGGATGCTCTTGTCACATATTGATCAGATAATTCCTCGAGAGAGAGTCCAGGCGTCCACTTCCTCTTACTGGAGAACAGCAGCTCTTGGAGAAGCCAAAGAAAAGTACTGATCAGATAGGTGAACATAGAAAAATATATATATCAAAATATATATTTATAAAAGTATATGCGTGTGTGCACATGAGTAAAGCTGGTTGTTTCTTTTTCCCTAAATCCCCTGCCTGCCTGCGAGTGCTGTTACCTGGTGCTTGGCCCTCTGGGCGTTTTGGGTTGTTGTAGAAGTAATTGGCATGTTTGGTGGGGTCTTCTATTGAAGGGCATTTGGGGTGTTTTAGTTAAGAGTCCCAAGCACTCCAGAGCCCCAGGGAAGTTTTATGGGTACTTTCCCTCATTGTACAGAATCAGATATACATGTGCAAAATAAAGCAGAGAAGGATACAGTTGCTTTTATGATCGATTCAGCTTGACAATGTACGGGAATAGAGAGTTTCTTTGTCCTTGTACAGGACGGGTTTGTTGTTCTTCAGGCACTTTTGTGAGCAAATGAATGTGTTAAATTAGGTCCTGTAGAGACTTGTTGGCAATTTTAAAGACATGGCATAATGAAGCTTGTTTCCAACTCTGCAGGGATAGCTTCTTTTGTTAATCTACCAAATGAAGTATTGGGTAGGCTTGTTTCCTTAGCAAATGGGAGAGGAGATGCCAAGAGGCCTATTCTTTCACCCTCCTGCTCCCAGCTCTGTGACCACCCTCTCTTCCCCGAGGGGGAACCAGAATTCTGTTTTCTGAGGGGTCAATACAAACCTTTTCTGACATACAAGCGTGTCTCAGATAAAACACCTCCCTTGGAAAATACTGACATACATTTGAAAAAAACAAACCAAGCCAGAAGAAAACCCCATCTGTTAATTTCTTAACAGGTTTCACATTTGTTGCAAGCATGCTGGTCAAAAAAACCCACCCCAACAACATAATCTCATGGAGAAAATACCAGTCCCCCTGTTCAGAGAGAAGTATTCTACAGCAGCTTCGAACACTTAGAAGTAGATTCCCCTCAAAGCCATCTGAAAGGTGGTTGTTTACATTAAGATTCAAATGAACTACAAAGAAAGGCAAAAGCAGAGGGCAAGTCATGCCATCTACTTTGGCAGCTGTCTTCAGAGGGATGAACCACATTTTGGCAATCCATCTCTCCTCTGACCAGACAGGCAGCCAACGTGGCTAGCTTACGTTAGATACCTGGCTCCTGAAAACCTAAATTTAGGTGATAGGAATCCCAACCTTAAATTTTTAATCTTAAGACAAACTGAGTGGCTCTGCCCCCCCAACAGAGTCTACTATTCTTTTTCAAAAAACCCAAGCACTTCATGTCATGCCGGATCGATTTTAAAAAGTGGTTGTCTCTCAGCTGAGACGTGGTACCATAGTATTCTGGCTGCCAGAGAATTCCTGCTCTGCTGATGAGCAAAAAGAGAAAAATACCCCCTCCAGCTGCACGCTGAGCAGTGAGGAGCCTTGGGCTGAGAACAACAGAGTGCTCAAGTGATTTTGGCTGGTACATCTGAGTAAAACAACCTTCGTAATATTAGAACAACAAAACACTTTACTGCTCTTAGAACAACAAACCACTTTGCTCACAGTAGCAGAGTGATCTTTGCTAGAGTACAGTGATATCTCAACAAGGGATCCATGCCTAACCTTTCCAGCTTTAATCGCTGGAAACGCCCACGCTACCAATGTGCTTTTACTTGTACATTATGGAAATAATGGTCTCATCTATACACAGCAAAGTCAGTGGAAAGGCAATGGCACAGAGCCTCGGGTAGCTTGCTTATCCTGTATAGCAAAAGCTGGCTGTGTCTCCTTCTGCAGGAGCTAAAATACCCTGCTTGAAAATAAAGACAATGAGAAAGACTCAAAAGCCACTTCTGGTACCAGTGTATTTACTGCTTCTCGCTTTGAAACCAGAAAGTGCTTGTGCCTTTTAAAAATCTGAACACACTCAAAGCAGAAAATGTAATCACTTAATTTTGTAATGAGACCCAGGCACAGGAACCCATGAGGATTTTCTCCACAGTGTTGAACTCCACATTTCACACCCAGAGAAGCCACATGCTGGCTTTGGCTCCCAGCACCATCCCCGAATGCCTTCTGGCTTGGAAAGGAGAAAGCCTTCTCTGGTTACCTTCAGGCTTGTCCTTGGAGTGCAGGAGGAGAGGGAAAGGACAAAGCTGTGTTGGCATCAGGAAAAAGCCAAGTGCCTGAGCCCCTTGCTAGAAAGTGAGTGCACAGCACTACAGGTGACGCCGGGGTTTCCATTTGCCAAAATGTAAGTGCTTGCAAAACCATTCCTGTCCCTGGAGACAGCAACAGAAGGTCCACTGCCGTTCCTATGCTCCTTCAGGGATGCTCTATAAAACAGAAGGCAGCAGCAGTCAGAGTAAATACTACCAGTCCCACTCACTGCTGCATGCTACTGCTCTGCTCCAGCTTTTAAAGCACAATGAAAATCATCTGGCCCTGCTGGCAGATGCAACAAAAGTCACCCATTTGATGGAGAGTGAAGAACGAGAAAGCAGCAGGACCCAGATACAGATCCCTGCAGGCACAATGCTTTCTAAAGACATGACTGCAAGTAGCTGCTCTCCCCCTGGTCATTTCCAGAGCACATGAAGTTCTCTCATGCGAAAACGTCACTGGTTTGTTTGATTTGTTGACAGCCAGCTCAAAGCATGGTTATCTGTATCTGGATGGACTTATTAGTGTGCCAGGCTTCACACCTGCAGCCAGGAGCCCAGATACCCTCATCTTCCCCTAATTCCTCCCAATACATCAGTGACAGGGAGGGGAGAAACAACTACTTTCAGAAGAAAAATTGGGCTGAACCCAAAGGTGAATGCTGGTTTAATGTGGGCAGTATTTCACACAGTCAGGAAGAAGGTGATCCTAAAGGCCTACAAAATTTCTGGGGCAGTAATCTCAGCTGCTGGAAGGACCTACGTGTTTTGGAGTCACTCCCTGCCTTTGTCAGAGCTGGACCTCACTAAGGAATCATAGAATCATAGAATGCTTTGGGTTGGAAAGGACCGTTAGAGGTCATCTAGTCCAACCCCCCTGTAGTGAGCAGGGACATCTTCAACTAGATCAGGTTGCTCAGAGCCCTGTCCAACCTGAACTTAAAGGTTTCCAGGGATGGGACCTCCACTACCTCTCTGAGCAACCTGTTCCAGTGCTTAACCACCCTCATTGTAAAAAATGTCATCCTTATATCTAGCCTAAATCTACCCTCCTTCAGTTTAAAACCATTACTCCTTGTCCTGTCACAACAGGCCTTGCTAAAAAGACTGTCCCCATCTTTCCTGTAGGCCCCCTTTAAGTACTGAAATGCTGCAATAAGGTCTCCCCGCAGCCTTCTTTTCTCCAGGCTGAACAGCCCCAACTCTCTCAGCCTGTCCTCATAGGAGAGGTGCTCCAGCCCTCGGATCATTTTTGTGGCCCTCTTCTGGACCCACTCCAACAGCTCCGTGTCCTTCTTGTGCTGAGGGCTACAGAGCTGGACGCAGTACTCCAGGTGAGGTCTCACCAGAGCAGAGGGACAGAAAAGGAAAACAAAAAAAGGAAAACAAATTACTTTTTTACTCCAGGAGCATCCTGCCCTGATACCAACATCTTCACAGAGAAATGATCCTCACTTGACTTTTATCTTTGCATGTGGTACAGCTTGTCACGAGGCAGAATAATGTCAACGTACTGAGGTGCTGCATGAGAGCACCCAATGTGGGGTTGCTCCATTACCTACGCAAAGGAGGCTCCAGGCTGGCCTGGCTGCCGGAGCCAGGCAGGGTAGCCAGGGCAAGGGGGTGGAGGGTGTTCAGACTGAAGCAAGGATAAAAGTAAGCTTCAGCCATGCAAGCACAAGCAAGAAACTGGGCTATTTGCTCAAAGTCACTCCCCCTTCCTCAGCATCGCTGGCTCCTGCCCTGTCACCGTGTGCCTTGCTTGCAACGCTGAGGAAGAGAAGCTGGCAGAGGTGATTTCCTTACGCTTCTGGAACCTTTCTAGTCTGAACAAAAGACTTATTACTTCTGACATTGGATTCCTGTGTCTGATGAACCCTGACTTTTCTAACTTGAATAAGTAGTTTAATTCATAGCAGAGCTGATTTCAGTCGGTGGTGTTGAACTGTTGTCATCATGGCATCCTTCAACACAGGATAGGAAGGTGACCAGGAAAAACTGAAATTAATGGTGCTTTCATATGGCCTTCCTAGAAGAGTGTGAACAAAAAAAGCCATAACTGCAGAGGAAATATTGCAATGTCTGTATGGAAAGGATTCATGCTGCCATTTGCTCTCTGGTTCATTATATTTGCTTTCCACCACCACCACCTCTTTACAGTAAGATAGTAACTTTTCAGAAACCTCTTTTCCATTGACATTTCACCTCTATTTCATTGGCTCAGACAATTTGCAATGACTTGGGTAACATTTACTCCAAGAAAACAGCCTGAATAAGATCAAACATTCTTTTCTTTGACAGAACACTTAAAAGCAAAACAACAAAAATACATATGAAATATATGGTCAGTATCATCATATGTTCTTCATTTTGTTGGGCTACTAAGTAACAGGGATTGTAAAAGGAGACGTTCTATAAATCCTGTGTGAACATATGGCATTTTTTTTTCCTTCTGAGATTGCAGGCTGAATCTAAGCAATCCTGTTAACGAAATGAGCCTTGTCGTTTGAGGAGTAGCGCTTAATGACAGTTGTCAGTCATCGCTACGTACCACACTCAAGGGACATCTTGATATGTCTGTGACAGACAGATTAGATATTGTCTGGAGAGGGTTACACGGCAGCTGTAAGAAAGCCCTAGCTGAGAGGAAATGAGGATTTAAAAAAAAGAGCGAGGAAATCAGATACAGCTTTTCCAGCCCCTGTTCTCCAGAGCAGATGAACCTTCTGCTCAGGTATGAGCCGTGTGTGTCTGACACTAATGGCTGAATGGGAGATGGCCGCTGCCGTGATTTAACTTCAGTCACCCAGAATCACAGCTTTGTTGTGCTCAGACCTGGGCAGATGGAAACCCTCTCCTCCCCCCCCCAAATATTTTGCAATTAAGTAAGTCTTCCTTCCCATTCTTCATACTCTCTTACACTGAAGGCAAACGTAATCAGCATAGCCACGCCCACGGCAGAAAGAGACTGAAATGATTTAGCACTTGTGACTTCCATCCCCGCTGCAGAGGTCAGGGGCTGGTGCAGGACCCTGCTCCCACTGCCGGGCTCCTGCTGCTGGAGAGCCTGAAGGCAGCCCCACGGCTGACGGTGCAGGTGTGCCTATGGGGAATGCCTCCCAAATAGCTCTTTGCCTCACTCGTCCTTGTAAATTGACCATGTGGAAACCAAAGAGATGCAGGGGTCAGCTCAGGAGTCTATGCACACGCTGCTCTCACAAAGACGTGCTCTATATCTGTGCGTGACCAGAGACTGAGCCTGTCAACCAGAGAAAAGGCTTTTCATGCATTTCTAGGAATAGCCACAAGGTCATTCAACATGGGTACGGGCAGCAGGGGATGGGATTTGGAACCTCTGCTGCAAAAGTCCTTCATCTTTTTTCAGACAAGGGTCAAATGAGACTGCAGAGAGAGAAAGACAAATGGGACACCAGCCCCAGGAGACCTGATGCAGGAGGCCAGCAGAGGCTTGCTGAGGCAGTGGGTTGTAGAACACCTAACACTGCCCACATAAAGTTGAGCCACGAAACCGCAACGCTATGGGGCCTGTAAAACTGCTCCCTGCTGCCTCGCTGGGACGGTGATGATGATGAATGACACTGGCTCCACTCTGCAGGGTGCCCGGCCTCAGCAACACCGCCTGCTCCCTGCTCCCGGATACTGCTGATACCTCCCAGCAAACAGGAGGCCCCAGGAGGCTGCAGCCAGCGTTTCCCGCAGCAGGCTGCTCCCTGGGGACCAGCCCTCTGCTTGCAGCAGCTTTCTTCTCCTGTGAAGTCAAGGTACTCCAGGAGGACTCATAAAGTGCAACACACTCAACTTAATACCTTTAGTCTTGACCTTGACATCCAGAAAAGCAGGTATGAACAAACACACTCCAGAACATTAAAAATCATGTAAAAAGAAAGTAAATAAGTGACCTAGAATTGTGGAGGAAGCAAGAGAAAATGCAAGGTTTGAAGTTAATTAGCCCTTGAACTGTCAGGCCCAATTACTTCCAGCAGGCTCTGACATTTCGAAGATTAATTAGGGAGTTAGCTGTCACGTCTCACAAAGGACCACCGTTATGCCAGAGAAGATCTACCTGCTCTCTGCACACAATGTCTTGAAATTTTGCCATGTGAAATTATATCCAAAAGCTAATTGGGGACCTTTGGTAAAAGCTTTCCGATTATTATATTCATTTTGATGAATGCACTGTATTTATATGCTGAAATACAACTGGCTGCTTGAAGGAAAGGTTTAACTTACGGAATGATGATTCTAAATACTTGTAGCTCCTGGGCAAACAGCCTTTATATTCCTCTGCTTCTTATGCAACACTCTTGTAGCATCCAGTATAGATTATACTATAGTGCTGTACCCAGTCTATATCAATTACTCAGCATGTGTTCACTCCCAAACAGTGTCCTGGTTTCAGCTGAGTTAGAGTTACTTTTCTTCCTAGTAGCTAGCATAGTGCTGTGTTTTGGATTTAGCATGAGAAGAATGCTGATAACACACTGATGTTTTAGTTGTTGCTAAGTAATGCTTAGACTAGTCAAGGACTTTCTTTTTCAGCTTCCCATGCTCTGCCAGGTGCACAAGAAGTTGGGAGGGGGCACAGCCCAAGATAGTTGATCCAAATCGACCAAAGGGCTATTCCATACCATATGACGTCATGCTCAGTATATAAACCGAGGGGAGTTAGCCGGGGGGCAGCGATCGCTGCTCGGGGACTGGCTGGGTGTCGGTCGGCGGGTGGTGAGCGGTTGCATCACTTGTTTTCTTTTCCCTGGGTTTTGTTTGTCTCTCTCGTTCTCCTTTTCATTACAATTATTATTATTATTATTATCATTATTATTATTACTATTATTATTATTTTATTTCAATTATTAAACTGTTCTTATCTCAACCCGTGGGTTTTCTTACTCTTGCCCTTCCGATTCTCTCCCTCATCCCACCGGGGAGGGGGAGGGTGAGCGAGCGGCTGCGTGGTGCTTAGTTGCCGAGTGGGGCTAAACCACGACAAACAGATCCATGAGTATTACTATGTACCTGTCCCTGAAATCAGCCTCCCAAATAATTTCTGAGCCGCAGAAATGCAGCTTCCCAAATGCAGCATCCCCCTGCAGCAGCAAAAGCAAGTCCTTTCCTGGGCTGGACCGGTGAGGGCATAGCCAGCAGAGCAGGGGATGGGATTTTTGTACTCTTCTCCACAGTTCATGGGCCTGGTCCAGTTTTGGTGCCCCCAGGTCAAAAGACACGTTGGAAAATGGGAGAGGGTGCAATGGGGGGCTACTGCAGTGCTTAACGAGTTGGAAAATCCAGTCTAAGGCCGTACTTCCAAGGGAAGGTCGCACCAGGCAATCTCCAGAAGCTCTTTCCAACCTGACCTTTTCTAGGCTGTTACGATTTTTAACCCTTTGTTCTTCCCCAGGACAGACCAGCTCCCTGCAGAGCTGGAGGAAGAGGCAATGAGCTGAGTTTTCTGCTCCTCAGTGCAGCTCTCTCTGCAGAGTGAACTGGAACTGTACCTGCAAATCTGTCCATATCATACCATTAAAAACGTTGTTGTAAGCACCTTAGCAGATAAAAAGCCTCCCTGTCTCGGAACAACTCGAGTGTAAAGCGCCGACGTAGTGAATTGTGGAAAGGGTCCTTCAGAGAAAGTGGAACAAAAACAAAAGAAAGGAAAAGGAAATGAAATCCCATTTTAGACACAAAATGGTTTCTGGCTTACAGCCATCCGGATATTTTTAACATGTCCATCAATACAGTCTCTGTGCACAGCAACTGACTGATCTGTGACTCTGTATTCGTGTTTCCATCTCTCCCCAATGACCAGAGGGTGTGTTTGAAAGAATAATTTGGTCAGAGCTAGTTTTATTTTCCTTTATCGTCGGGGGATACTTATTATGTGAAAGCTGAGCTGTGGAGAGGTGGGACCTCTTGGGAGGTGGTTATTTCTGTGGTCCTTTTGATGTCCGTTTGGAGGGGCTTTCCACGGCCACAGCAGAGCTGTGCGCAGCAGCCAGCCTCCTGCACGGGCACCCTCAGCCCCGGGCGCAGTGAGCTCCAGGGCTGCTGGTGAACATGCTACCCAACCCTTGCCACCAAGATGGGAGTCAACGATAAGCTATCTGATCTCATCCAGCTGAGGTACATGCCTGCAAGCCAGTGTAGCTGCTCTCCTGCCAGCAATATAACCACATATCCCTGCATTCGTGCAGTGCCTGGAGCAGGGCTGGCCAAACCTTTGCAATCCTACAAGGTACATACCAAAGGCTTCATGCAGCTAAGGGCTACCAGGGATGTCTGGAGAGCTCTGCGTGTGTGTGTGTGTGAGTGGGCACATGGGCATGCGGGGGGATACCTGAGCACGGCTGTCAGGAGCTCCCCCAGCTCCCTTGGGTCAGGCTGGCACTCCCTGATCTGGCATCTAGCTGGAAACAAGGTCCCTGATATTGTACTGTAGGAATTGGTCCTTTCTGTGAATATCTTAACGTACAAAGGAATAAGACAGCAGAAAGGATAGTTCTTCCCAATTCAAAGGCAGCGTCCTGAGAAGGTTAAGGCTAGGAATCATCCTAGCTATCTTCAGCAATCTCAAAATTAGGCGGCTAAGCCAAGGCAAGAACCTCTCTTTAAAATGTCTTTTTAGTAGGTTCTTCCAGACAGCACTTCGTCCCATCCCGAAATAGGTGGGACGATTCACCCTCCGTCAGCTGTAAGGAGAACCTACACAACCACCTCCAGTGAAGCCTGTGGTATTTGTGGGGCCCCTCCCCAGAGCTCAGGGGATGACCCTGGCTCAGGGTTTGCCATCACTGAGAGTTGGACCTGAACTTGTAAAAGCCTAGAAACAGGAGTGACGGATACTGCCTTCTCGCTTTCCTCTCTGAGTGACCTGTTCAAGGTCACACAGAGTTGGCAACCAGACCAGGAAATTACGTGCCCCAACCACAAGGTTGTTTTTTTTCTGTCATGCTTTTCTAACCATTTTTGAACCTACCAGGAACTGATCAGGAAAAAAAAAAATGCCTGAGATTCCAAATGCCTTCTAATCTTCTGTACCATCAATACGTAGTCATAAATACCTGCTGGAGCCAACCCAAGGCTGGTTTTCCATTTCATCTTTCAAGGGTTTTTTTAAAGTCAAGAGAAAAACTAGTTCCTCTGCAGACAACAGTTAATCATTAATGGTATGTGCAAAGCATAACATGCTTGACCCTTTGACATGGTGGAAGAAGCATGTAAATGGAGATGGCAGGATATATTGGCTTATGGACAAATCTGCCTTGATGTGGGAAGGGAGGAATTGAAATCTTTGTCACCTGAGCTTAGTAAGGATGTTGCATTTGAAAGAGAGTAATTGGGTACTTTAAGGCTGCTAGCTTGTGGCCACTTCAGTAATCCTGCCTAATAAACGCAAAGTCATTGATGCTTTGTTCTTGATGTCCAGCATCTAACAGGGAAGTGCTTAGTCAGCCTTATCTTGCTGACTCACTGACTTTGCTTTTGGAGGCACGGCCCATCTTCCCTGGGCAGTGCTTTGCTCAGGCAGGGCTTGTGCGGCACAGGGTGAAATGTAGGAGCTGGCAAGCGAGCAGGCCGTGATCAGCATCCAGCGTGGTCCTCTGTCACCTCACAAGCGCTCAGAGATGCTGCACAAGAGATGTGTTGCTGGGTCCTCTTGGGGCCTGACCCAAGGCACCGAGTACCCTCAGCTCCTTGGGTTAGGAGGATGTAAGGATGCTTGACGTATTGCATGCCCAGCCCTTTGTTTTCCAGGAATAACCGGGGCAGCATTCCTTCATTAGGTTTTGCATGAACAGACCTTTCAGAGAAAATCGCATTTTATAAATTTATTTTATAAATTTACTCATCGACCGCTTTGCAGCTCTGGGCTCACCTGCACTTAAATAAATAAAGTAAAAAAAAAGAGAAAAGAAGAAGTTTTGCTTGATTTCCCTGGGCAGGGCGGTGAGAGTGGCGATGCCACCTGCTGGCGACAGAAAGCCCGGTCCCCTCCCCGCCTCCCGCCCAGCTCCCGGCTCGGCATCTGCCTCCGCACCAGTGCACCGTGCGCTGCACAGCCTTTGCTTTCACTGTTATGATTTTTAACACGGGGGCGCACAGACGTGGCACTGGGTGGGTGTCCCAGTGTCGGGCTGACCGAACGGGATGCGTGGGTGGGAGCCGAAACGCAGCCGACTGCGTCGCGCGCCATCCCAATGGGAATGACTAACCCCTTGGGAAGCAAAGGTCCGTACGTGTGCTGTCACAAGGCGTGAGAGGGTGTAGTGTGTGGCTGGGTTTGGGCAGGGAAGGGGGGAATGCCTGGCAGGAGGAGGCTTTCTCTGCTCAGACAGCTCCACGGGCACTGTGGGGACCCATCTCCAATTTCTCCCTCTGCCAAGGGCTCTCTGTGTGCCCTTAACACATAACAGTGGCTTTACATAGGTAGCAGCTGAGTTCCCCACTGGTAATGCAGGAGTGCACCAGGAATGATATGAAGAGAAACTCAGAAACAGACCCAGAAGCAGGGACTGGAAATCATGATCCTCCTGCCCCGCCGGGTCTGCTGCCGTCTCAGCAGCATAGTCAGGCTCCTCTTCTCCTCCCTCCTGTGACTGGCTGTCTTAGCAGAGGGGAGCAACTTGGACAGCCACACAGTCCCTTCCAGGCTCACTAACACCTTACAGGATGTGTCTAAGCAGCTGGGGAACGTTTGAGATGCCCCCAAGAGCTGTAAACGTTCTTACTCCCATGCAGCTGCACCAGTCATGCTGGGAAGGAAGATGAGAAACGCAGCCATGCCAGAGCCCTCCTGTCCCACTGGCATGATGGGCACATCTTCTCCTCCAGACCCCCGAAGACCACAGGAATCACACAACATACCCTCTGCCCACTAGATCATTTTGGCCAGGGGCAGTCAGTGCCACCTAGGACTTCATCTGCATCTACCTGTGCATGACTTGCCCAAACGCACACATGGTGTCATGGTCAGGGCTGGGACTGAACAGACAACAGCATGTTGCCTCATCTTGCCCTCAGAGGGGTCGGCTGCACCTCTCTCCCAAATGCTTTGGTCAGACGGAGTTGCTAAAAATGGGGGGGGAGAGGCGGAAGATGTGGGCATGGGGAGGCAAATACAGTAATTCCAGAATTAGGGAAGCTTTGACCCTATTCAGTTTGCAATGCACCTTAGCACCTACAGTTTTCCCAAAGACTGTGCGATGCACTGTGAGCTGTAGCCGGTGGGTGAGGCACGCTCTGGCACAGTAAACCTGTTGCAGCTTATTATTCAGAGCAAACAGTTCTGAAAGAAATATTAGGTGATAAAGCGCATACAGAAAATCTCCTGTAACCAAGCTGCCGGCCCTCTGGCAAGAGGGGGACTCTTGAGAGGGTTATAGAGGGGGCCCCCTCTATGGGGGGGGGCTGGAAAAATCCTGGCTCATTCTTCCAGCCTTTTTGGAAGTAATCTTCGACTTGAAGGAGTGCTTTGGGCTGAACCCCACACAGCTGAATGAGAGGGAGGGAGGGAAGCGGGGGGGGGAGAGAAAGAGAGGGGCAGCAGAGCCAGGCTGCCATGGGGAGGAGACAGCCCCGTGCAGCCGGTGTCTTCAGTGCCACCATGCTCTCCCACTGGGTTGTAAATCACCTGCATATAATGGTGAGGGTCTGGAGCACAAGGCAGCCCCGTGGGACTGCAGTACAGGACGGAGGGCCAGGTGCCTGAACCCTCCCAGCAAGATAGTGGGTGCCCCTGCCCACCACCCTTCTACTTTTCATGAGGGTGTCGGGAGAGCTGAGCATCCTGAGCTCCTGGAACCCCGGGAGTTGAGCGCCTGGCTCTGTCCTTACCAGCACCCTCCCGGGACCAGGGTGGCACAGGGGAAAGGGAAGAGAAAAGAGATGCTTCATGCCTGGGCAGAGACTGGCTGATCTCAAGAGGAAGCACAAAAAATAGTTTCTGGTTTAAAATATCCTTGAACTATCTCTTACTGACCTTTCTCATGGGTGTGTCTTTGATTAATGACAACAGGCTCCTGCCCAGCAGCTGGAATAGCTGCTCAAAACAGCGAGAGGGAGTGTGTCCAGCGGAGACGCCTTCTTCCAGGGCAGCCAGACCATGGCCTGGGCACTCAGTGAAGGCAACCGCTTCAGCTTCCCGTGAAACGTCAGCATCTCAGCTGTGACTTTTGCAAAGAGCTGTGGTTGGGGACTGGAGGGTGGTGACAGCCAGACTGCCCCAGTACAGTATATGCCGCATTGGAGCTAGGAGGGCAGGTCACCAGCTCCGGAGACCACTATCAATATAGCTGACTGTTAATTTTGATGGAAAGATACCCTGCATAAAGTCACAAGATAGAAAATGTGGGCGGGTGGGGGGCCATAAACCATTTAATTGCTTGCATAACTCAGCTGAGGAAGCTGCAAAGAAGAACTTGCCATTCTTGGCCGTTTGCCCCAGGGCTGTGTGCAGCCGGGGAAAGAAGAAGTGAAAGGAAGAACCTCACACTTGGGTACTGGAGGGAAGCATGGAGTTGCTAGAAGAAGTCAAAGCTTAAGTCTGCAGTAACTGGTCCAAAAGAGTACACAGTATGTAAAAGCCCTAAAGCAGCCCTGCCTAGCTGTACATGCAACGGGAACATGCAGTGCCAAGGGGATCTGAACTCATTGCCCAAGTTCCTCTCTAACCTCTGCTCCCACCCTGGGCAAGTCCCTTCACCTCTGTACTTTGTGTTGGTCTGCTCGGGTTTCAAAACCTCCAGGCTATCCCCACGTGTTTGACATGGTGCCTAGGACTGCTGTAGTCCCACTAACAATAAACTGGTGGTGAGGTCTTTTGCAACGTCTGTCAGCCCCGAATGAGCAAGGCAACTCCCTTATAACCTCACTCTCCTTGAAATGTTTTGTTTTGTACAGCTCTTTCTGTCAAGTCATTGCAGCATCAGAGACCTGGAAAATCTGACTCTGGACTCAGGAGCTCCAGAAACATAATCCCTCAAATCCTGATGACCTACTTCATCGTGTCTTGGAGGCCAGGCCATGTTTCTTTGCTAGAGGAAATTTAGCTGTTGAAAAAAGTCAGATCTCAGGTTTCATTTAATTCCCACTAATTTAATTCCTCGGTGTTTTATCGGTTACTCTCTCCTTCATCATCCTCCCCTTAGTTTGTCTAAATGAATGTCTGAAAGGACTCTTACTCCCTTTTGATTAATGTTAGTTCCCTCTGGAACTAACTATAATCACTCTGGATGCAAATAATGACTTTTACATCTCTGTTTTTAGTGTGTTCAATCCCCATTCAGGACCCTGACTGAACAAATGATCCTGCCTCCATCACTCTTGGGCTGTACAATACTTATTTGAGTGTACATGGACAAAAAATGTATCGGACACATTGTGCATGGGTGAAGCATCTCTAGTGGTGCCCTGTAAAAGTTGTTACCCAGCCTAACCCAGGCCCTAGTCCTGATGTACCACTCACTGTGCGCAGAGGAAGCACTGGCTGTCCCAGGACCTGGAGGCTCCTTCGACCTCGGCAGAGCCTGGTGGGCTCCAGCAGATGAGCTCCCGCAGCTCCAGCGGGCTCTTTCCCAGCAGAGCCCTTCCTATCTCCCTGCAGGTGCTGCCATGCTCCCTGCAGGATAGAGCAGCCCTTGAAGGCCTGAGCAAACCCCAGCACTGCTGTACAGTCAGAAAAAAAACAAATCCCATATGCAAACCAGGTGGAGGATGTGGAAAACCCTGTTGTGGCCAACCTCCCTGGGACTCTTTATTTCTAACCCAGCAATCACTCCGTGGATGTCAGTGAGGCTATCCCAGCTATGAGCAACCCCTCATGAGTGGGAAGGGGAAATGAATGTTTAGATTCCTCCAGAGAGAAAATTATCAGCGGAGATGGATATAGCTGAATTGATGTGGACATACCATTCTTGCTACTGCTAACCAGGGAATAAATGGGGTCACTGCAATCTCCTTTGACAGCTGTATCTGGGGCACCAGAAATCCTAGGGCCAGGATTTGACTGCAGGCTACCAGACTTGTTTATACCATTTGTCAAGATAAAAATGGATTTAAATTGAGGAAAGTTAGAGGAAAGTTCCTGTGGGTGGGCAGGAGGCTCCTCTCCCCAGGAGGCTGCTGGCTGGGAGGTGGCCACCAGCCCCAGCTAGGGGCTGACCCAGGCACAGGGTGGTCTCTGGGGGTAACCCTTGCTGCATCGCCTGCTGCCTTTTCTCTACTTGCTCCCTCGGCACCTTCAGGGGCTGCGCGACTCACTGGGGTTTGCCAGATGCAATGCTTCTTGTCTCTGCTTCTTCTGGGCTTTGTCCCCACTTGCTCCTCCTTGTTAATGAGACCAGCATGGCTTCCAGTGTCACAAACTCGCCAGCCCTGGCTGTGCTACATTATTTTCACCCATGAGACTCATTTCTGTCTTGGAGTAGAGATGTGACTGGGGTGCAATTCCCAGGCCTAATCCTTCTCGGTTTTTTCCCCTCCATGATAAGGACATCAGTTGATTTTATTGTCTGATGGATGTTGCAGGCATCATCAGTGTCCAGGATCTGGTTTCAGCCAGCAGCTTATCTCGGGGATCCCTGGGGGCTGCCAACCCCAGGACAATGGCTGGTTGTTCGGTGCCATAAGCAGACATTGCTCTGCTCCACGATTCCCTCATTGGAGGGAGCACTGCGATAATGTGCCAGCCCCTGCCCGGCAGTGACCGCCACGTACCGGCAGCTCCAGGCTGAAGTTCACCAAAGGGTTCCCAGCTCCATGACTGCCCCGGGGAGCTCAGGGACGTCACAGGACATCACACTGATAGCGAGAGATCTTCCCTCTGCAGCCTGAGTTGTTGTGGAGACAGATTATAATTTTTTTTCTGATGCCAGAATTTACCTTAAATAGCTTTTCTTCCTCTCTCAGGCATTTGCAGAGGGCAGTGACAGCTCCTCTTGGCTTTTCTTTGGGTACACCACAAATCTTACAACAGCCTCCATTTCCTTGGTCAACTGGTTCACCCAGTACTGGTTCTTTGTGGGGCATTTTGCTTTTGTAACTAACAACAGTGTTCATGTAGTACTAGAGCATTGCCTGGATCTGTGTGGGCATACAGAGAGGTGCCGTACAGTATCGCCTTCCTTGCTTGGTTTTCTCATGGGCAGGGACTTGTAATCCTGTAACTTGATCATTATTATTGGCACCTCAGGTGAGGTGCTGACAACCAGAGCCACTAACCTAAAATATTTATCTTTCCAGGACAAGCAAATAGATACTTCCTCATTTCCAAAGTCTTTCTTTACACTTCTCCTAAAAATATGTGAAAAAGGATTTTGTTGGACTGATTTTTCTCCTCTTGGAAATGTACCCAGCAAATTGTTCTACATCATCTCCAGGATAAGCTCTGTTAAGTTATTCCAAGTATTTATTTTGGTATAAATGCAGGCATGCTTATCTTCAGGCCTCGTGCCCTTTTCTCCACCTAGTTTAGTTCAATCTGCCTTGTAAGTGGTGATCATTTGGAGAAAGTGTTGAGGCACATCTTAGGTTTCTGGCAAGTCTCTCAAATCGCTGTGTCCTGATGTCCCACGAGGAACCAGATCAACCTTGGACTGAGGGAGGAGGTCTCTGGCACCTGCAACCCAGCCTGCTGGGAAGAAGCTATGGGGCCAACAAAAACAATTGTTAACTTTAGCGCTGGGTATGGCATGTCTAACAGAAACCCACTTCGACAACTTCATCTGCTGAGGAGGAGGCAAAATAATCTCCCTTTTGTACTACGGAGATTTTTTTTTTTTTGATTACTAGAAAAAAACATGATTGCAGGTGAGAAGTGTCTCGTGCTGAGTGGAGGAGCATCGGATGGAGATGGGAAAACTTGATTGTTTGAGAGAATTATCCCAGAATAGGCTCATGAGAAGAGAGGAAAAGGAGGTTAGAAAGAATCAGTGGCTGTGTTTTCTTTTCTTCTTTCTGTTTTCTTTTTTTTTTACAGGTAAGATCTGTGTCTCATCCCCAGTAGCTAAGCTCAGAGGGAATTGTGAGAGACCCTCTCCATACCTTTCACAGTGGGAGCTCTTGGGAGGGTTTCATGTAGTGCCAATTGAGTCCACGACCATCAGTGATCACTGGGCCCAGAGCAGGGAGCCTTCTGGGGGTGAAGGTGGAGTAGACAGAAACCCTTCCCAGGACATGCTTGGCAGGCCACAGAAAGCAGCTCTGCTGTCATCTTTGCAGAGCAAGATGTTTGTGGGGCTGTGGATCTGATGTTTGGGGACCCAAATTCAGTAAGGTAAGGAGACAGCTTCTTACATTCAGCCAAAATATCTGTTTCAGGACATTGTGGAGGGATGTGGTTTTGGTTTTGGAGTAATAGTCAGGAACTGGTTTTGGTGTAATTGTTCTGGAATAGCTGCATCTGTAAATTTTCATATTTGGGCAAGCCTTGCACTGCTATAAATTTGTATCACCCCATTGAGCAGAAGAGACTATAACTAGATTTCCACTATAAATTTAATCAGGATGAGGGCCTGGCCTGATGATAAGTGTCTTTGCTCAATTCAACACACTTTAAGGGCACCAGGTTTGGTGCTGAGCTCTTCCACAAAGGCCAGGCACCTTGACCCCACTCAACTTGAGCGTCTGAAAATAGAGCAACCTCAGCTGGGATTCACTTCATGCAGCATCATCCTTCCCCTGTAAGCCATCCCGTGTCTGTCCATGGTCAGCACAGAAAAACGGACATGGGGAGAGCGTTGACTCACCGACCAGGCACTGGTCCTGGCTGCATGAGAAACCCAGATGTTTGGCTGAGGCTGAAGTCAGCTTTCACATGGTGCAAACTAAAGGAACCCAACCCCAAACCCAGAAGTCACGCTTGAAAATCATGGCTGTGGATTTTAACCCAGGTGCCATTGCTGTGACCACCAGAGACTCTATGGGAAGCATATGGACTATCGGACAATGGACATTAAACCTCAGGAAAAAGAAACATGATTAAAAACTGAACATTACTGGCCTTTTCCTAGTTAAGTAGTCACCCTGATTACTCCAGTGCGGCACTGTTGGCTTGCTGTATTTTAACCAGAGGGTCCCACGAGCACATTGCACTTAATGTATATTAAACAGCCCAGTCAGGAATGCAGGCAGCGTAGAAAGGAACACTCAAAGATGAAGTGCCTCTTAATGTGTTTTCCTGTTTAAACAAAACCATGTACTCGCTAAACACAGCTAAGGAAAGAGGCAACAGCCCTTGGCAAGCAAGCCTATCTGCAGTGCGCTCTCGGCGCGTGTTTACTCAGTGGGTTTGAAAAGTGTACTGAGCATATTGACATTATAATGCCGTGTTCATCGTGTGTCATGCGAAGCAAGAGGGAGGGCTGGTGATCTAATCGCTGGCCCCAGAGTTACTCTAACCCAGGACGTCGTTATTTCTTTGCAAATAGCTGGCGCTCAGAGGAACTGTATTAATTTCCAGGCAAATTTAGAATGAAATTAAGTTCTGCCACCAAAGATCCAATCACAAAGCAAACCCAGGCAAAAGTACTCGGGAAGAGACAAGGACCTTGTGTGAAAGCTCTCAAGCCCTGCCTGTGTGCAGAGAGACATCGCTACCTGGGAGAGACACTGTCCTTGATATGCAGCCCCCAAAACAGCATCTGGATGTCAGTGGAGATTCAAAGGTCTGCCCGAGGCAGGGCAGACACCCTACTCCCTCCCTTCCTGCATGGAGGCAAAACCTTATCCCTGGGCTTCAGAGTCTCCTCCAGCACATTCATGTCATCCTGCTTTTGGGATAAATCTAGGTAAAGGCAGGATTGCCAACCACCAGCATCCGGCCGTTTCCTTCCCATCATGAAGTTGACATAAATCCTGCTATTTGAAAAAAATCCTGTACATGGCACTGTCTTTATTTTGCTTTTTGGTTACAGTGCATGATCTCACTCTTTTCATAGAATCATAGAATGCTTTGGGTTGGAAGGGACCTTTAGAGGTCATCTAGTCCAACCCCCCTGCAGTGAGCAGGTTTTCCTGAAACCATGAAGCCAAAAGTTAGAGTGAAACTGAGATGCTCAGCTGGCCTCTGGGCAAGGGATCTGTGTGAAGGGACAGCAAAACTGAGAGCTGGCCCAGGCTCACCGAGAGGCACAGGGACCTTCTGAGCTCCAACATGTTGTGACAACCTGCTTTTCTAATAAGCCAATGCAAAACTCCAAATCTCTTTAGATACAGGTGGTCTGGGAGCCCTCCCAAGTCCTGCATCCCTCCGTGGCAGTGTGCATACCCTCCCTACGCTGCCCCAACACCTGGGCAGGAGCCTGGGGCGAGATCCCTGGGGAAGGGAGGGTGGTGGCTAGCAAGGCCCTAAGGGAGAGCATGCACGCCAAGGATGGCACTGCGGTGTCCGAGCTCCTGCAGCATGGCCGCATGGCCGCTCTGCACCTCCTCCATGCTACAGGGGAATGAAGATGCTTCACCTCCCCGGATGTTGCTTCATGTCTCATGCTGGCCAGCCCCAGACATTCACCTGCTTGCCCCCAAAATCTTCCTCCTGCTTGTAAACACTGAGTCTTTAAAACCACAGCAGTTAGACGTCTTTCACAAGCTTTTTGGAGCCTCATCTTCAGGACTTGGGGTTTCAAGCTTTCTTCCCCCACATCTAGGAGAGAAAGAAGAAGCTAGAATGAAAAGTTGTGATGCTGCTAAATGTGCATGACTGCAGCGTCTCAGTCCTTGACAAAAGCTCCAGATGCTGGAATTCAAGATGAAATAATTCAGATTGACAACATTGTATTAAAAGCACTAAATACATTTTCGCTCTTAGTATTCCATTACTCTCTGTGCGACCATACTTGTGATGACAAATCCTGCTGCTTAGATAAGGAACTGGGCTCTGAAGCCAGGACTTGAATTAGGTTTTGGTGTTTTTACCTTTGGAGGGAACTCCGCCTGTTTGGTTTGCCTCTTCACACATTAAAAATAAATATTGTCAAACCAGGAAAGCTCCTCTTTTCCCTCAATTCCTGCTCGTTTTGGCTCAGTGCCTCTTTATGCCATCCAAAGCATCACCTGCAATTCAAAGAACAGAAAAAGAGAAATCCATTCAATTAAAAAATGGCATAAAATAAAAAGCGCTTTGGAGGGCAGATGTCAGAGCTGGGCAGCGTTCTCACCCTCCGGCTCTTAGGAGTTTGTTAACTTTAAGGATTATTAACAGAAAATTCATTTCCTGTTCTTACATAGATTTCATCTGCAATTTGTTGAGAGTTAGGGTTTTTTTTTTCTGTTCTGAAAATGTTTTCTCTTGTCTGTGTACACTGAGAAAATTCCCATTATATCTCTCAAGCAAAAGTAATATCTCTATTAAAAGATAAGCCATGGTGCTTATGGAGTCCCCACCATGCAGCAGGGTGGAGGGACCCCTTCTCTGGATGTTGCTCTCCATCCAGCATGAAGACTCATGGCTGCTCTGGAGCACATCATTTTTCCTAAACCTGGTAAACATCTATTTGAAGGATCAGTATGCATACGGGCATTTCTCCAAAGCTGCCTCCTTCAGCACAGAGCAAATTAAATTCAGTGTCAGCCCCAGGTCTTCTTCCCTCAGGGCCCTTTGAAAACCCCAGCTTTTATGTCATGCCTCAGACTTGCAGTGGTTTACTGTAAAACTTAACAGGTTTAATTTGGTTGGTTTTCTTTCTTTTTTTTTTCCCAGATTTAACTTGTCTCAGAGCACACAGTCTTCACCATATTCCAAAAGAGTCTGTTTTGAGTGAAAATTGGCAATATAATATGTACACACACAACCCCCTTAAGTTGTTCTTCCATAAGGTCTCCTAAAAATTGTGCACATTTAGCAAAGGCAGGTAGGGAAAGTTTCATCATGAGTTGGCCTAGTAGAGATTTCAGTGGGATTTGAGCAGGGGGTGGTAGAAAATAAATGTTTAGGTGTGGGGTCATGGTTTTGGTGGCATTAAGGTTAACCATTGAGAGGTGGGGGAACAGGGACCTGCACATCTCCAGCCGAAAAGGTGAGCATCATCCGGTGAGCAAAGAGGGGGCGAAAGGGTGTAAACCCTGGGCACCGACATGGCCACCGCAGAAGAGGTGGGAGCGGGGGGATGAGCATCGCCTCACACTGAGCTTGTGGCTCAATTTGCAATGAGGTGTGTGAGAAGTTTATGAATATAATTCCAGGGAGGATCTGTCTGAAGTGTCATAGCAGGCAATTTCCCTAATTAGGGGAAGTTCATTTAAACATGGAGATGTGCCAGAGCTAATCTCTGTGTCCAGTTACCACTCTGCCTGGGAAATGCTGATGTCTCTGGGCTTGAATGGTGATGCAAACTGAGCAGCCATCTGTCGCAGGCCCACACCAGCCAGACACGGAGGGTCAGAGAGGAGGGGAGAAGGTGCGAGGAGCAGGGTAACACTTTCCCGTCCTTTGGCCCTGAGCACACAGATACTGATACGGAAACACCCATCCACTTCCCCAGAAGAATGAAATATAAGGGGGGCTGAGCTGTTTTCCATCTCTGAACCACCACTGAAATGAGGGAAATGTAGGGCTGCAGCATCCCTCCAGCTCCTCATGCTGGAGGAGGATGTGGGAGAATTGAACCAGTCTCCTGTGTGCTGGGTGAGGAGGAGGAGAGCTGGTGCCGAAGGAAGAGGTGGACCGCCTCACCACCAACGGCTTTTTCCAGCTGAAACACCTGACCTCCGATGGAAATACTGAATCGATTCAGGATGCTGTTTTGGTTTAGCCCCTGTCAGCAAGAAGCACCACACAGCCTCTCGCTCACGCTCCCCTCCCCGTTGGGATGGGGAGAGAATCAGAAGGGCAAAAGTAAGAAAACTCGTGGGTTGAGATAAGAACAGTTTAATAATTGAAATAAAATAATAATAATAATAACAATAATAATAGTGGTAATAAAAATCATAACCAAAAGGAGAACAACGAGGGAGAGAGAAGCAAAACCCAGGAAAAAAATCCCAAGTGATGCAACAGCTCACCACCTGACAGCTGATGCCCAGCCCGTCTCCAAGCAGCGATCGCTCCCCCCGGCCAACTCCCCCCAGTTTATATACTGAGCATGACGTCATATGGTATGGAATAGCCCTTTGGCCAGTTTGGGTCAGCTGTCCTGGCTGTGCCCTCTCCCAGCTTCTTGTGCACCTGGCAGAGCATGGGAAGCTGAAAAAGAAAGTCCTTGACCAGTGTCAGCACTACTTAGCAACAACTAGAACATCAGTGTGTTATCAGCATTCTTCTCATACTAAATCCAAAACACAGCACTATGCCAGCTACTAGGAAGAAAACTAACTCTATCCCAGCCAAAACCAGGATAGATGCTGAGAAAAATGCTGGTTAGTAGTGGAAGCAAGAAGCTCAGGTGAGGGGCTGATGAAGAAGAACCTTTAATTTCAGATGGCTGAAAGGCCTCCCAGAGAAAGCCCAAGATGCAGTACAGAGGGAGACAGAAACAATTACAGAGACAGGGGCTGCAGATAGAGGCGCGAGATACCACCAGCTCTCAGATATTGCAGCCACAGAACTCTCTCCTCTCACAGATCAATAAAAAAGATGCAGAGAAAAAGAAAAGAATAGAGGAAAAAACCCACGTTCCCTGGTGAATACTTCCTGAAGCATCAGCCCTTGGCTGTATTACCTGATACCAGCCCTCTCTGAACTTGCTCCCCTTCCATTCTCTTTCCAATCAGTAGCTATTGACCCAAGCTTCATTTTCTGTTATTTCATGTTATTTTTACTGCAATAGCATGAGGCGGCAGGATTGCTGCTGTGCTGTGCACCGAGGGGCAGCCCGTGAGCAGAGGACATTGGGGACCATGGTGGCAAAGAGGCTGACTGACCCCATTTCACGGACACTGACTGCAGTTCCTGTGCAGACAAAAAGTCTGGAAGAGGATGAGAAGCTGACACTGGGCTTCCCCACGATGACCCTTTTGCATTTTTGCTTCCCCAGCCAGGGCAAACCTTTATTTTCTCTCTTCTTGCACATCAGCATCACTCCTAGTAGGAGTCTTTAAATCCTTTAAAGCTTTTAAAAGCCTTTGCACTTCAACTTTGGATTTGAGATCTATATAAGTATGTATATATATAAATATGTGTGGGTGTAGGTACGTACGTTAAGGAACCCCTAAACTAAAAGGCCCGTCAAGATTACATGCTGAGTAAGCATTTCCCTCCATTGCCCCCAGACTGGTCCTCCTCCCCGGGGTCTGATCCTGCACCTGTATGGTGACGCACAGCATCTTGTGCAGGCTGCTGGCCCCCTTGGCTCAGCCCAGGACTGACGGCACATTACCACTGTGCAAACCTTGCAGCTAGGGCAGGGTCTCCACCAGGTTGTTTCAGAGACACTAGTGTCTTCTTGGTGCTTGAGGGAAAAAATAGCAACAAGACTGCATGGGCAAAATGAGCCTCAGCTCAGGGCCAAGGAGGCCACAAGGGACCTCTGTGTGCCCTGGAGCACCTAGTTGCAGCAGGAATCTGCAACGGCCACTGCCTCACCAATCCACCAGCTCTGGGACTTTTCAACACCTCATGCCCAGGCATCACGCGTCCTGCCCTGCTGCAGCTAGTCTAAGGGAAACCCTCACCCTGAAAGTGCTGGCCCTACACTGTGGGCACAGACACCTTCTGTGGCTTCACCAAGGGCAAATCGTGCCTGACTAATCTAGTGGCCTTCTACAATGGAATGACTGCATCAGTGGTCAACGGAAGAGCTACAGATGTCATCTACCTAGAATTCTGTAAGACCTTTGATACGGTCCCCCACAACATTCTTGACACTAAATTGGAGAGATATGGGTTCGATGGATGGACTGTTAGATGGATAAAGAAGTGGCTGGATAGCTATGTCCAAAGAGCTATAGTCAATGGTTGAATGTCCAAATGGAAACCAGTAACAAGTGGTGTCCCTCAGGCGTCCGTATTGGGACCGGTACTGTTTAATATCTTCATCAACAACATAGACAGTGGGATCGAGTGCACCCTCAGCAAGTTTGCGGATGACACCAAGATGAGTGGTGCAGTTGACACCCCTGAGGGAAGAGATGCCATCCAGAGGGACCTTGACAGGCTTGAGGAGTGGGGCCATGTGAACCTCATGAAGTTCAACAAGGCCAAGTGCAAGGTCCTGCACCTGGGTCAGGGCAGCCCCTGGTATCAATACAGGCTGGGGGATGAAGGGATTGAGAGCAGCCCTGCAGAAAAAGACTTCAGGATACTGGTGGATGAAAACTGGACATGAGCCAGCAACGTGCGCTCGCAGCCCAGAAGGCCAACCGTATCCTGGGCTGCATCAAAAGTGTGTCCAGCAGGTAGAGGGAGGCAATTCTGCCCCTCTACTCTACTCTGCTCTGGTGAGACCCCACCTGCAGTACTGCATCCAGCTCTGGGGTCCCCAGTGCAAGAAATACATGGACCTATTCGAGCGGGTCCAGAGGAGGCCCACGAAAATGGTCAGAAGGGTGGAACACCTCTTTTTTATGAAGAAAGGCTGAGAGAGTTGGGGCTGTTCAGCCTGGAGAAGAGCAGGCTCCAGGGAGACCTTATTGTGGTCTTTCAGTACTTAAAGGGGGCTTATAAGAAAGATGGAGAGAGACTTTTTACCAGGGACAGGATGAGGGGTAATGGTTTTAAACTGAAAGAGGATAGGTTTAGACTGGACATAAAGAACAAATTCTTATGTGGGCTGCCTCTAAAATTTATACTTTAATATTGTGAGATGGGTTTATAAAGGAGCTCCATTTCAGATTCCCATTTTCATCTCTTCATGCAGGGTGGAGAGACACTGGGACAGGCTGCCCAGAGAAGGTGTGGATGTGCACACCTGCCAAGAGCGAGGGCTGTGGCACAAGGACCTGGAGAGGCTCTCCTGTGCCACGGAGAGCCATCCCCACAGCACCGGGGAGCCCGAGCCGTGCCGCACACCCAGGGCTGCTTTGGCCCCTACAGGTTCGGAAAGTGGCTCCTGCTTTTAGCTTTGTTAGGGGAATTTTGCTAATTTTATGGACTGTCAAGACTGACGTTTCTCTGACCATTTGTCAGAAGCGCCACAGCAAAAATAGTATCATTAAAAATGGATCATACATGTGACTCGACACTTAAAGCCATTATGTGGGCTGCCGCTAAAATTTATACCTTAATATTGTGAGATGAGCTTATAAAGGAGCTCCATTTCAGATTCCCATTTTCATCTCTTCATGCAGCCAGCGCTGAATGATTACAAGTGCTTTTCTGACAGGCTCTTTGTTTACAACCTCTCTCCCTCATCTAAAAATTACCAAGTGAGTTTTCCAATATCCCATTAGTCACCTAAGAATACAATTCACACTGAAATTCATTATTTTCAGTTTAAGGAAGATCTGTGGCACATGGTAATTAAAGCTTGATTAAAAATCCTTTATTTCCCAAGAAATATTTTATCCCCCTAATAATATTTATTAACAATCTTTAACCATCACCCAAAAAATGCTTTTTATCAGCTGGGCATGCTCAGCATACTCAGGGTCAGGTCACACACGCACACAAAATGAACGGCAGCTGGCCATAGTCCATGCACTCACGACTTTCCAAAGGCTCTGCATACACACCCAGCAAAAATCAGAGGTTTTTATTCCCAAAGACCTGCTCACCCGTACGTATCATGCTTCCACGCCCTCCGTAGAGGGAGGACCATCTGTCAGCTCGCTTGGCGAGCAGGCGGGGAAAGCCAGGCAGCGAGAGCCCTTCATCCTGCACCAGTGCCTGTCTCCTGCCTTGGGCTGTACTCACCTTGAAAGCCCTGTGACTCCTTCAGCACCTGCATTTGACTGTTCTTACATTTGACCATTTCTAAATTATTAACGTGCCTAGCGCCTGGTGGTGTGGCTTTGTCTGAAGCCTTTTCCTTTGATCTCCATTGCCTTTGAAACTCTGCCTGGATGCGCAGGCAAGCCACGCTGCTTTTCCTGCAAACCACCACCCTGCAGGATGATATTTCTCTCGCTGAAACTGGTGCAAAAGGTCCTATAAACCCTCTGAAACTCAGGCCACAAACTGATGTGTTGTTTCAATGTTTGGGGTTTTTTTTTAAGAGCCTGGCCAGCTGCCTACGTCTCACAAGGTGTGGAGCATCTCCTGAAACCACCAGCAGCAGGTGAGAGCATCAGCACATCCTCAGAGGCCCACAGCATCTCACAGGATTAGATCCATCTGTTGCTGCTGTAGGTTTATACCCTTCAAGTGCCACGCAAGAAAGCTGAAGCATCGTCGCTGCAGGCATTTCGGTGTATTGCAAAAATGACCATACTGTGCCAGACCAGCAGCTGGGTTGCCCAGAAAGCTGACTGGGAAGCAATGTCTCCTACTGGAGGAGTGTCAGGAAAAGGATGTGCCAGAGCAATCTTACCCACGGTGTGTACTTGAACCCTCCAACCCAAAGCCATTTAAAGATACTATGAGGCTGGAGTTTGAACCCAGGCTTTGGCATGCAGGATGGACTGATCATCACTCCCCACCTTGACCTTAAATTCTGGAGCATGTCAAAGAACAAAACACAGGCTCAGGAAAGCATCAGCTATGACTCTTAGCAAATCAAGTGGACCGGCTGATTACCTGTTGATGAGCAATTTAATTTGAGCTCAATTATACGCTCTGGAAGTCTGGCTCTCAGGGAGGTAATTACCCAAATTTCCGTCCTCTGATGGGGCCCAGCATGCTGGGCGTACGTGATGCGGGTATGAGCACTGGTGCCCACGAGCATCCCACCAGCCAGCAGACATCAGGCTGGCCGGCGCAGCGGGCTGTCACAATAAAACTCCGGACCGCTACGCAGGGAGGAAGGCAGCCCTGGCTGCAGAGTATGAGGAGGAGCCACGCTGCTCATCATCATACGCCACGGCACTTTTGAAACACCAATTAATGGGGGCTATCTTAAGAATGCTTTTAATTCAGAAAAAACCCTGGGCTGAATTTCAAGGGTGATGCTGTTTGATTTGAGGGGAAGCCAGGAGATGGCCGGGGAAGCAACACCCCTGACATTAACACGAGCTGGCTGGGCCCCTGGCTGTCGCAATTATGTTTACTGGAGATTTTATCTTTCACGTCCGGTTTATATTTAGGCCTGGTTGTGCAAGGCTTTCCCATGCTGCTGGGCATGGACTCATTTCCTCTGACATTAATGGCAGCACTCACATGAGGGAGGACTCACTAAGGTGAGCAGAGCGTGGCTTCTGGGCTTGTGTGAGAAAAAGCAAAGTTTTAAAGGCAAAGGGCTTTCTCATCTTGGATGTTTTGGCTGCGGCTCACATAGCAACAACCACCAGGTTTGGTCAGGGCGCCATTTTGGGACAGCATCATGCAACCAAAGGGGGAGATAATTCTGGCTATGGCAGGAAGCCCCATTTCTTTAAACTCTTAATACTTCAACACTTTCTTAAATGCTTCTGTTATGGTCTTTGGTAAAACGTTTGAACAGTTATTTCTTTGCTGTATAATTATTTGTGCTCTTTCAAAGCAAAAGGAGCAGGCATGTTATAAACACAACTGCAGCGAGAGTAGTACTAGCATGATTGCTTAAAAATCAGCAGCACTGGGGCACGTTCCATGAGCCAAGCAGTTGGTATTTCTGAAGGTGAATGAGGCCTTGTATTGCTTTTATCCGTGATCTACAGGAGGAAATCAAATTTATATACCTAAAGATCATATCATAGCATGCTGTAAAGTGCAAACAGTATTTGTCATGAAATATCTGGCAGAGCTTTGTGGACAAAAAGATGGATCATTAATTAGGAAAGAATATTTCTGCTGTTACAAGGTCACGTATTTTGGGGATGCATAGCAAAACCGGGGTCTGATCTCACTTCCACCTTGTGTCGCCAGCAGCGGTATGAGGTCCCCAGCTGAGCAGAAGCCTTCTCCAACTTCTGTCCATCACCCACCCTGGAGCAGTCTGTTCCCTGAGCATTGCCCTTGTCTGTCAGCACACACGGCTGCTTGCAGCATTGACATCTGAAACCACCACTTCACAGCCAAGATTTCCCAGTCCAGCTCCTCAGAAAGGCAGGTCTAGCTGTGCAGTGTCCTTTACTTAATGCAAAAAGAAAGAAAGGGTGGGAAAAAGATGATTATCAGTCAGATTTACGTGTCCTAGATTTCTATGGCAACCATATGCAGTTCAGCAACGACACCGGTACATCCAGGCACCCTCTTAACAGCATCCACCTCAAACCAGCAGCCTGCAAACAGTGCTGGAAATCTGTCCAGCCACCCTGAGAGCGATGCACAGGAATTAGAGGGCCAGCACAGAATCCCCCTGGGGCATTTTGATGCCTTTACTAGAGGGCAGTCAGGCATGAGTCACGATGTGCAGCGCACAGCACATGACGGCAAGGCAGCCACATCCCCCCATGAGGTGAATGAGCACATGTTGTCAGAAGGCATGAAGTCAGAAGTGACTTAGCGAGCAGCACCAGGGAGAACGCTTTGGGGTGATGTGAGTGATCCAGCAAGGCAGGGAAGGTGGTGATATGAGGTGCAGGTTTTGCCGTACTCATGCTTTCATGTAATCAAGCAGGTATCAAAATGTGCCTGACCATCCCTGCCTCCCTCTCCGCAGTTTTGGTCCAAGCTGTGATGGGAGAAGAGGGTGCATGGGAGATCAGCCATCAGCAAGAAGCCACGTCAGCAGGCATGGGTTTGTTGTAGCTGGAGGAAGAAGCAAAGGACAACAAGGGTGTGTATTTGTGAACTGGCTGGTCGGGATATCCACCAGCTGCTTGTAAAGGCTGTGCCCCCCAGCCAGCACAAGCCGTGGCTACTCTAGCCCAGCCAGGTTTCTAGCAGTGTCAGAGCAGTGAAGGTGATGGCAATAGAGTAGTTTGAAGCAAGAGGAGGGAGTGTGTTTGGGGCACAGATTAAAACTAAGAGACAGCACAGGGAAGAGAGATGTTTTTGCAGGGAGGTGGTGTTGGGAAGACCAGCACAGCCCAAGACTTTGTGCCACAAGCACTGGCAGGCAGTGATGGGAATGCAAGGGCCCAGGAGTCAGGTGGAGGTTTCCTGCGTGTGCTGAGGTGTTTGGGGGTTTGGACAGCCTGCAGAAAGGGAGGCTGACCCTGCTTTCTGTGGGTTGGTAATGCTTTGAGGGGCAGGAGGGGAAGGGAAGGCATGAGAGCTTCACCACCTCCCAGGCTGGCTCCTCTGGTGCTCTGGGGGGCAGCAGCCTGGACTTTGGGGCAAAAGCATACAGTTCTAACACTGCCCATCCTGATGGCTGGGCTATTTTTTTCCACTTAAGCCTTAGAAGATCCTTGGCTTGAGTGGGAACTAAACTTGTTTAATACCTCCAATGAATATTTGCCCATACCTTTCACTGGGGCTGAATATCTTTACTAGATTATGTCCCCTTCCTTCTTTCTCATTTCTCAAGTCATCCTCTTAGTCTTATTCTAAGCAAATACAGATTTCAGGCTTCTTGAGAAGTCAAATATTTAAGGAACTCTATCAGTGATGGCATTTTCCCTCCAAACTCTGTGACGAGCACATCGTTGCTTGTTTAGAGCTCTGCTAAGGAGGGGGTGAGGGCTGGCCACCCGTGGGGCCACATCAGCGAGAGCGTACCCAGCACATCGAGGGAAATGATAATTCCCCTCTACTCAATACCCATAAGGCTGCATCTGGAGTGTCATGTCCAGTCTTGGGCTCCCCAGTATGAGAGAGATGTGGACATACTGGGAGGGGGAGGATCTGAGTGGGGGGGGCTGTCCTAATGCTGTCTATGGGGGGACCTAGTGCTGTCGTCCATTGCCTAAAGGGGATTACAGGGAAGACAGAGGCAGGCTGTTCCCAGAGATGCACACTAAAATGACCAGGGCAATGGTCACAAGTTACAACAAGGGAAATTCTGGTTCGATATAAGGAAAATATTTCACCATGAGGGTGGTCAAACACTGGCACAGGTTGCCCAGAGAGGAGGTGGGATCTCCATCCCTGGAGAAAATCAGAACCGAACGCCTGAGGACCTGGTCTAGCTTTGGAGCTGGCCCTGCCTTGGGTTCCTTCCCACTGAAATTATTCTGTGACTCTGCAATTCTATTATTCAGATAAAAAATTACGAGAAAAGTAAAAAGAAGAGTAAAGCTGTTGTTTCTGTTTAAATTCTGATGGCAATAAAAAATAAAACAGCAGTCTTGAGCACAGCTCTGAAATGATTCAGTCTGATGAGTCTGCTGCTGGTTGTGCCCGAGAATAAGACAAACTGCAAAATATAGCTAAACGTTGTTTATCTAAACCTAACACAAGATTTTCCCTTTTTTTTTCTTTTTCCTTATGAATTTTCAAATTCACATAGGATGCTTCTGCCCCCCTGGCTGCACACATGTCAAACATGGGTTTTGCTTTGCTCTGCAACAGTGGCGAGCTGGAGCTACCTGGCTTAAGGCTGATAATTCTTACTTATTATGGCAGGGTGGCCATTTCATTTGCTTCTGCCCTGGAACTGAAATAAAGTCTTCTTTTGATTTTCACACTTGATCTTAAGTATTCTCAAAAACCATAGCCTTATCACTACAAACGTATGTGCAGATAAAAGGCCCAGCACCCACCCTCCGTGAAGTCTTTTTGCCGAGCGAGCCGATGGCACTGACCTGCAAAGAAGCTATTTTATTCCTGCTGCTTTGCTACAAACTCCCCTGGTGCTTTTGCATGCCCCAGGTCCTGGAGATGCTTCACGGGGTGGAAACTCCACTCACAGCAGCCTTTATACTCCTTTTCTTTCTTGAAATTTCTCAGGGATGCGATTCAGATTCAAGTCTCCCTCTCTCCCAAAAGGTTATTGACTCCTAATTTCTCCAGGAGGTAGTGTTTCTGGCTGCTCTCATCTCTTTGGAAATCCAGGGTTTTTTTCAAGCAGAGCATATGCCATCTCGCAGGGATAAGATGCTCTCACTCCGGGTGGGCAATATCAGCCTGCGGCTCCATCACCATTAAATTCAGCAAAATCACCCATTTGGACACATCTGACCCAGGTTAGACATGGGCACATACAGGGGTGCGTTTCTGTCAAACTAGCCAAGGAGGTGGCACAGGGTTGCACCAGCTGCAGGGGGACAGACAGTCCCTGATGTGACACAGAGTTAACCCATGAACTTTCAAAAAACACATTCCCGCCAACAGAGCATGTTTATTCTAGATAAGCTTTTTGTATGAGGGGGCTATGGCATTTCTGGTGTGTTGGAAGAAATCCCAGAGCTCCACTCAGCCCCCTGCCAAACGCAAACCCAGGGAGTCCTTTCTGTCCCACCGATCGATGGTCCTCCTAACACCACACGACCCCAGCAGACACACCGAAGATGCGGGCATAGGCATGGCTGCCTTGTGAAGGAGGCAGGCTTGGGAGGAATCAGCTGTTTAAGGTGGTGAGGAGCCTAGGGTGACTGAACGCCAGCGCTGCCTCCCAACAGATCTCTACAAATATTGCAGGTGGCATGGCGAGCTCGGCTGCCCCATGCCACGGGTGCTTCGCACAAAGCCTCTGGGATGGTGATCACGGCCAAACAGCCCAGAGACCGCCTGAGCTAGCAGCTGAAGCCATGGACACTCAGCTACACCCCTCTTGCCTCCTACAGCTCCTGCAAAAGCCCAAACAGCTCTCGTGGTGGTTCCCCTTGGCTGGTCTCCACTGCCAGGATCTTTCCCCTGCTTCTCCAAAGCAGTGCTCAGCTCCTGCAAACTCCCATGTGATTTTGGGCACCGAACTGCCTGAAGGGTAGCAGAGAAAGCTAAGAGGGAGCCTGGAAGTCTCTTCTTTGTGACACCAGATAGCCAAAACAGTGGGTTTAAGGACCAGAGTGTAAAAGAGGCCAAGATGAATCTCCTGTGGGTTGCCTGAAACTAATCCTTTAAGTGTGGCAATTCTCCATCACAGGAAAGGAGTCACACTCTTGCATGCGACCATCAACTGTGACGAGAAATTAGGAAGGAAGAGAGCTATCACAGTGACAAGCCGTGTTCATATGACATATTGCAGCACAGATCTAGATAAGGCAAAAATAACATCTGGACAGGTCAGAGGATGATCATGAATTTGGAGGGGTAGTTTTAAGGGCAATTAGAGAGGTATCTCTGCAATGCCTGTGCCCTGTTCCTGTGCCGTACAGGTGGTGCTTGCTCCCATAGCTGGTCACAGACCGTCCCCATGGAGCTCAGGGACAGGGGCTGGCACAGGGCGTTAGGAAGAGCATTGCCGTGGTCTGCAAGCCGCTGTCCCACACTGAGCAGGGTGCGCTGCAAGGGACGCTGGAGCACCAGGGACCTGCTGAGGGGACACCTGCATGAGGAATGGGTTGGACAGACAGCGCGTGTCGAAATGGTTGTGGCAGCTCAATCAGAGCGGGCACACCGTGAGACATGGAGGGGTGAGGAGTGAAGGGTTTCTGCTCCCCAGCTGACAGCCCTGGCTGGGCACAGGTGGGCGGGAGGCATGCAGGGCGCTGCCACCTCCAGCTCCGAGGCCCTGGCAGCTCCTCTGTGCCAGCACCTCCTTGCAAATGGGTCATCTCAAAGGTGACCCCTGGTCCTGGGCTCTTCGGACCAGTGGGGGTTTGCCTCCAGCCTCTGTGCTGAGGGGGATGCGCCGTGAAAAGGAGACCATTCCTACATGCTCCCTTTCTTTCTCTTTTACTATTTTTACCCCTGTCAAATCGAGAACAAAGCCAGCACCAAGGGAACGCAACCCACATCTCTCCGAAGTGATGTGCCGGGGAGAAACCTGAGAGGGATCCACGCGTCGCATGGGATATATATATAGAGAGAGAGAGACCCAACCCTGGGAGGTTTCTCCACAGGCGGTCGGCAGCCCCCGGCACAAGGTGACCATCTCTGGTGGTCCTGCTCCCACCAGCTGCAGCCTGGGCTGCTGGCACAACCCCTAGCCAGGCTGCTGACGCAGGGCCAGGAGAGTTGGTTTCACAAGGTATGGGATGTGCCTTCGCTCTAGGCTCAGCTCTGCCATCACCAGGCCTTCACCCAAATCCTCTGGGTTGCTGCGTCCTTTATAATCAAGAGGTGGGAGCAAGCCCTTGGCCCTGGGTCTCACCTGTGTGTTACAGGAGGGCTATTGAGCCCAGATGGCTGGCTGCTCTCCAAAATCCTATTGCACAGAAAAGCCACTCAGCCCATCTGCATGTTGCCTCAGCATCTTAGGAGGCTTTATTGATCATTAGGCGGGTAATGAGGAGTGAATCTGCCCACCTTTCCTCCCCGCCCTGAGCCTGCCTTGCACAGAATATGCTCAGGGAACCAACGTTATATTTCCATTTTTTACCTGCTTGTCTCGGACACGTACACTGAACGATTACGGCACACAGGAAAACAGCAATGAGAAGTATATATAGCAAACCCGCCATCTACTTTTTTTAACTGCAGAGTTGTCTGTTAAGCTGGGTATTTCAAGGCTTACTCACCACCTTATTTTAAAAGGTAAAGAGAGTGGAAGAGCCCAAATGACTCATCTCATTGGCTGGCAGAAAGCTGTGCTGCCACTCCAGGTCCCTTCGGGCATGATGCTGCTGAGGCTCCCCCTCTGCCCGGGCCATTTGACCTCAGCAAAATACCAGCATGTAAGGAAAAATCCTAAGTGCCACCGGAGAAGGAGCGCACACGAGAAGGTGTGTTTGTGTGCACGCAGGCACGTGTGTACAACGATCAGGGACTTATTTCTGCGGCAAAACAGGCGATGACCTGGGCATCCAGCTCTGGTCCAGAGACCAGCTTCCTGAGCATGCAGCTTTCACAGAATCAGTCTCTCTCAATCACTCAGCAAAAGGCAGAGACTGGGAAGAAGGCAAAATCCTATTTTCAGGGCCACACCTGCCCTTGTCCCCGTACCCCGAAGTGATGCTGGGGTGAGGGGCTTGCCCGGGCTTACACAGGAGCCGGCGGCAGGAACAATTCACATTTAGTCTGGCGTCATGTTTTGCGCTAGGAAGGGTTCAAGCTGAAATCTTCCTTTGCTAGCTCTCATATACAGATCAAAAGGCAGGATACCGTGCAGGCTTTTTTGGCTCAAAGATGCTTTAAAAGGGAGAGAAGCATCTATTTCTGACCTCTTCCCTCTCCTCTCTGAGATGAAGGATCACGCTGGGCTGGGAAGGTAGCTTCCCCCGGAGGGAGTTTTTACCACATGACATGTGTTTGTGGGCATGGGTGGAACAAGCGATAGCATCAGCTGAGATAAGAGGAGAGAAGCCGTTATCCTGGCAGCCCTGAGGTCAGGAGGAGGTGGCTGAGCAAACCCCAGCTCCAAGGGCCCAAAGCGCCACAACCGGCATGCCGTGGATTATTTTGGAATAAACACTCACACGCCACTCCCAGCGCTGAATTGCTTTCCAGCATCCTTTCCGGAGCAGTGCTGGGGGTGGCTCCAGTCCTCCATGGCATCAGGGCTGTGCCAGGGCTGCTCACGTGCGTCCACGGGTCAAACGCATGCTACAAATCCGCTGTGGAGACGAGCATGGCCCAGCCACCGCAGCATGCAGAATGGCCTCTTCTAATAAGTAAACCCCTGCAGCCTCCCACAGGGAGAGTTGCTTCATCTCTGCCTCATCCCAAACTAGCAGGAGTAAATATGACCCAAGGCAGCCAGGTTTTAGCATCCCAAAAAGACTCTGCGCTCGGATAACTGGGCTGGGAGCAGCATTAGGAGTTGCTGCTGCACAGCTGAGAGGGTTGCAGAAAGGAAGGTAAATTTAGGTCCACGCCAAGAACTTCCATCTGAAAGATTTATTGCTCTGCCTGGCAGCTGTGCCTGCAGAGAGAAATGAGACGCTGTCACCGGAGAGATGACTGCCCACTTTAAGCATAAACTATGCCCAGCTCATCCTTTCTGGGTTGTTCCAGATTTGCCTGAGGAACCTGTCAGAGAAAAAAAAAAATTTTGCTTTCAAATGCATCCACCGAGGCAATTTTTTCCCGCCTGATTTGGCTGCACAGTCCTGGATGCAAAACCAGGTGGGATGAGCTCTCTGCCTGTGCCCTCGGTGGCTGCTGCTGGTGGGTCCCCTGGCCTGGTGCCCCCCTGCACCGGCAGATGCACCCCGGCACCCCGGCACCACACTCTGCACTTCCAGCCTGCTTTCCTGTAGGCACACACACACGTGAGCATCTGTTCCTGCCTCTCTGCTCCTCTCCAGAATAATTTTTTGCCTTACTGACCAATTTTAGCCAAATGTGGCAGCGAGGCAAAGGCGACCCAGCTAACTACGCTTGTACAATGCAGTAAAAACAGGCCCCCAAGTACGGCGGGATGCCCTCTGCACTGGGCAAAGCTCACGAAAAGCTGGTGTCAATGGAACATCAGGAAACCCAGGTGAGCATGATCCCTAGCACAGGCGTGATATGATGGGGGAGGCTGTGTGATGGCCCATACATTCATGGAAAAGGCCTGATTTTGCCCAATAAATGTGCTGAGAACTGCACATCCTCACACGCCATGCTCCCAGCCTGTTTCAAGGCCAGGAATTAAGCCAGCTTTGCAGGCAAACCCACGAGGATGCCAGGGAGCTGTCAGCCCAGCCGATGATTTAATAAACCAGCAACACCACAAGAAGGGCCGGGTCTGGGCTGGGGCAGTCTGGCCGCTCTCGCAGCAGCACGGCATCCCCCCAGCTTCATGCTAACCCCTGAGCACGTAGCCCACACGCAGCCGTATGCCCGAACTGCAGCAGCAGACGGAGCATCTGCCACCACGCTGGCTGCCTTGTCGAGGGCTGGGGGGCACGGGTCCAACAGGAGCAGTTTTATTTCCCAGTCTGGAGTGGTTTTTCTCCATTTGGAAGAGGGCTATCAGCCTTTTCTGACCTTCTTCCAAGGGACAGATGTTTTTGCTCTATCGCTCATTCACTGCTAAGGCTTCGGGCAATAGCTACCGCGATTTCTTTTAGGTTTTGGAGTCAGTTCCACGGCAGCGGTCCCTGGCTGAGTTAGCCTGTTTAATTAGTTATTAAAATGGAAGCACTTTTTTCATCACATCTCCTACCATTCTGGAACAGGTCCACTAATAGTAGACACAACTCAGACAAGCATCTATTACTATGCCTTGAATAGACTAAATAGTTTTGGCAAGTCAACCTTTCTCCTTTGGGTTTGCCAGGCATCTGACTCCTGCTCGCATTCGCTTTCGGGAGGGTATGGCTGCCAAAGGCAGAGCAGCCGGGCCGGGCGCAGTCCTCTGTCACCCCGACGGCAACATTCCCACCCGGCATTACAAGCGGATATAGGGCTGCTCCATCTCCTTGGGGTGATGGTTGGCTCTGAAAGCCTAATTAAGTGCCAGAGGTGTCTCGTGGCAGGATTTCCTGTTTACGTTGCCCTACGCCTCGTTATTAGCATCACACCTCTACTAAACGTGCATCCTCGCACTGCAGCTCTGTGGGAGCGGGGTGGGAGGGGCTGGTTTGGGCAGGTGAGTCAGGAACGCGCTGGGGCGATGGCTCCAGGCTCGATGGGGAAAGAGGAGGAACCGTGTGGGAGCAGCTGCACCATGACGTATGGGGGCAGCCCCCAGTGTGCTTCCTCTCCCCGCCGATAAACCCACCATTCGCTTTCCAGAAATATCCTGGGTGGAGGCGAGAGCCCACCATGCATTAATGGAGAGTTTATTTTGGGACAGGGTGCCCAGGAGCCAGGCGTCACCCAGGCAGGACAGGGGAGACCACCACTGAGCTCCAGCTCTGCTGTCACTCTATCAGCTTGCTCTGCTTGCTAAGAATAATTTTGACTCTTGCTATCTTAACAGAGCGATGCCAGGGGCACAGACAGATACTGAAGGGTCCCAGGTTGCTTTTCTTGGCTGCTTTGTGTCCTTTCATGCGTTTTACCCTTCCAGCGTGCTCCTCTCCCCAGGAGGAAGGTGCTGCAGGCTCTGACCCAGGTGTGCAGCCTCAGCGGGGCTGGGTTGCCCTGGTCCCACTGCGCACCGCTCCGCCATGTCCCACACCAAATTAAACAGTGACTTATGAGTCGGCTTGGCACCAAGGAACCGGCTCCGGGCGCCTGACAGAAACAAATCAGCATTTCAGTGGGGGATGCAAGCGTCGCAGATGCTCCAAGGCAGCGTGAGGGAAACCAAAACAGACCACAGGGTGAATATTTTGGTTTCTTGGCTTTGTGGCAGGCTGGTAATTAGCCTGGCCTTTGCATTGGACTAGTGAGATGTCTCTGCACGAAGTGACCCACACTCCCGTGTCCCCATCTCAGGATGCGTGGGGCAGTGCATCGCCCAGGCACGGCTTTAAGCCCCCCTCCTTTAGAAGAAGACTGATGATTTCTGAGTCCTCAGCATCTATCTAACACTGTTCCCTTCCCTGGCAAGAGGTGTTTCCCGGGCCTGGGCTTTTCTCCTGGCAGACAAAAAGCGGAAGAACGAGGGTATGTGCCACCCCCAACTATCCGGTGTTCCCACCACTGACACGCGTGGTGGGTGGTGGCTGAAACCCGGGATGTTAGGATTAGCCTTTCCGAGGCCCTTGGGAAAAGCTGAAGGTTTGCTGCTAAAAAAGGGAAAACTATCAAGAGAGAGATTTTCTTGTCAGACATGAGTGTTTGCTACCACAAAGCAAATGAGAAATGCCTCGGGGCTACACCAAGCACTCATGATCGCCCGGTTTTAAGTATTTGCATGCGCGGCCGAGGGGAGGGATGATCACACCAGCTCTGCCTCTGCACGAGACCTGCCACGCCTCCCTGGAAGCCAAATTTGCTGCTTATCTGATCTGAAGTAAGACTGTGTCCCTGCTAAATGGCTTAACTAATGCCTCCATGAGAGGGGCAGAAGGCAGGGCACATCGCCCCACCATTGCCACAACCATTACCCATTGGAGGTGGCATCATTTGACCGGGTGACGGAGCTGTGGACCGTGTTAAAGGGATGGCAGGGCTCAGTATCTGCAGAAATTAAAATTTTGGGGCTGACTCTCATGCACACCCCCAAAGCTGCAAAGGCAGCTTGGGAAGAGGGAGCATCTGGCCCCTCACTCCTTAAAATGCTCACGGCCATGGTGCCGGTGGGTGTGCACCTCTGCGGGTGCAGCTGCTATCATGGGTGGGCAGGATGTGCAGGGGACACCCTAAAGAGCGTTGGGGTGGTCGGGGCGAGGCAGGTGGGGAATCTCCACCCCCAGCCCTGAGCAAGGTGCTGTTACATCCCAGATTTACTACAGCACGTGGGGCGCATGCTTTCTCAGCTGCCTTGGCAGCATGCAGGGATGGGGTCTGAGCCCTGAGCCCTGCACCCTGCGCCGGGTTGCACACCCCGGCATGCGGCATGTGGCTGGGCAGGGCAAACTGCAAAAGCCAAGGCAGGAGGATGATTCCTCATCCACTGCGAGCTTCCAGCTTGGGCAGGGCCTCCACTCCTCCCCACTACCTGTGAGCTGGGCTGGAGCCTTGCTGGTCCAACTAAGCTGTGGCAGCACTGCCAGAGGCCTCCCATGCTGGAGGTGGCTGCAGGCAGCTCCACGGGTGGACAGACAGATGGCTGCTGTGCTGCAGAGCCAACCCCGAGGTGCTCCCTGCCAAGCAGCCCTGCATCCCTGAATAACACCCATTTTGTTTGCACTGCACAGCACACAGCGCAAGGCAGTCACACCCTGCAAAAAAGTAAAAATAAAAGAAGAAAAAAAAAGATGCCCGTGTTTTACCATATACCCTTTAGTTGTGCTATCAGAAACGGGGCATTCGGGGTAACAGTGGGGTCCCTGGGCAGCTTGGTGCTGCATGGGGAGCTGCAGGCTAAGCACACCCCCCCTGTTTCCAGTCCAGATGGAGCCCAGGGAGGATGCAATACGCTGAACACCCACTGCAAGAGCCTTTCTGGCCCCCTTGGGAAGGGACTGAACATCTGTGGCAGTGGGAAGAGAGCCAGCAGAGACCGGTGACCGCGCCGCACGGGGCACCAGGCTCTGATCTCCCTGCTCTCTGCAAGCCCAGAGCTGCCCTGCAGCTCCCTGCTAAGGAGGGCTCTGCTGAACCTGCGACCAGCCGTGGTGCCCCCAGCCCCTGCACCTCACCGGCAGCCTCAGCTCATCTGCAGTGCTGATCCCTGCCGTAGGCAGCTGTAAGGAAAGTCGCTTAGTGGAGGCAATGCTTGGGTGTCTCTGGAACTGGGCCCTGGCACTGGTCCTGGCCAACCTCACGTGGTGGGATGGAAGCAGCAGGGTGAGCAGCAGCAGCGACAGCTGCTCTCTTCACTTCGGGGGCTCTGTGTCACCCTGCCTCTGGGCTCACCACCACACTGTTTTTAACAGATTACATCCATCTCCTTAAACCGAAGCCCTGGCAGGAGGAAGTGGGCTCCCACTGGCATGCTTCACCACTGAAGGAGGAGCCATGTCTACCATGAGTGGTGGACCACTGAGTCACCACACTCCAGGCATGGTAGCGCACTGCGGGGCCACAAAGGCTTTCCACTGCAGCAGCAAAAGCTATTTTTAAGCATTTCATTTCAAGAAAGAAAGTGTGTGTGTGGGATACCAAGTCTCCTTGTTACACCCTCACCACGGCTTTTGCTGCACAGCAGAGGGCTGCTGCGGCAGGGAACTGCTGCCTCGCTCTTCCTCACACCTCTGCCTTCACCTGCCTCTCTGAGGAAGGTTTCCTGCAGCCAGGAGGAGGGTCAGGCTGCTCCTGCTTTTGGGAGTGGGTTTCAGGGGTGCTTGGTGTGGGGATTGCTCACAGCTGCTCCCTGGAGAGTGGTGCGACAGCAGCAGCAGCAGCAGCATTGAGCCTCAGCTGCTTCCCCTTTCAGCCGCTACTCGGGTCCAGGTCAGGAAAATCCCCCCAAATTTCATTTCTCATTTTGAGCCTCATTTTCTTTATATTGAAATGTTTAAGACGTGCCCACTCAGAACAACAACAATAAAAAATGAACGTGCCAGGCAAACCAAACCCAGGCTGGGGCTGCAGCCAGGGGACACGCAGGTACGGGGTACCCCCCGTGGCTGTGAGCGTGCAGCCAGCTGGGCCACTTTGCACTCTCATTGCATGCACACTTGCGTGCCCAAGGCAGGGCTGGCAGCGACCTGGGATCGCCTCCCACCGTTACCGCTCTGGTGTCTCTCTGCCATGGAGCCTCATGGACTAGCCAAAGCAAAGATCATGGGAGATAAATCTATAAAACATTACAGCTGCCGACATTCAGAGCACCCACAAGCTGCTCGTAACACCTGAATGCATCTTTTGCACATCTCGGGCTAGGTGAGGTGGATTCCCACAGCTCCCGCTTCCCAGTTAGGTGCATTGGCATCCCTCGAACCCTGGAGGTCAGTCACCCCAATACCTCTGTCATCCTAATGTGGGCAGTTATCCTCATGGCTGGGCTCAGTCCAGCCCCAGCAATGTCTCAATGTTTGCAAATAAAGAACGGCTGCCAGTTTACTCACTCATCCAAAAGTTGAATTTATGGAAAGGCTCCACCATACACTGCTTTTTATGCCAGGTCAGAGCGGTGCAGGGTCACTCAGAGGGACACACTGTCACCGGAGCAGGCGAGGACAGCAGTCCATCACTGCCTGCACTGTGCAGAGCCCTATCAGTGAGTTTATCCTGAATATTTTGCATCAGGGTGGCCACAGCATTTGACTCATCATGAGGATCCCCCACACTGGATTAAGGTACTGTTGCACTGAAGCTTTGAACATTGATATGTTAAGAGGAGAGAGCATCTTGCAGGAGGTGTTTATCCTTCAGTTAAGCACTGAAGAAGTAGCTAAGGGTACTGCTTACTCTCAGGTCAGTGGATGACTGGGTCCAGCCTCCCTCCCTGAGGGACATCAATGTTGCCAAAAAGGTGTTGGAGGAATATAAAAAACTGCTCCCTGCATAAGCTGAGAATCAATTACGCTTGGAGAAGGGAAGGAGAGGGGATTTTCTCCTAAGAAAAAGGGGTGGGTTTGTTTCTAGGAGCAGCATGAAGCTCCAAGCAGCCTTTCATCCGTGACTGCAGAGCTGGGTCCACAGGAGAGGTTGGCTGGACCACCAGGAGATGGTCAGCTAGAGCACCCTGAGTGACAGGGGCTCCTGGGTCTGATCCAAGGGTAGGCAGATATCAACATGATTTTCTTTAAATTCTACTCACCTGTCCCCACTACAAAGTAATTTCATATTTATCCTATATATATTTATACCCACACAGTGCCCATCTCCGCCCAGGCTCATACCAGGGTCTCCATCCAGGCATCCACGAACAGGGTGGCCTAAGGCTTTGTAGACAAGTTCTGCTGTCTTTCAGCAGGAGTTTACCCATTAGCTTTCAAAAAGCTACATCCCAATGACCTGTCTGTGGCTTTTATACCACTACAAGAAAGTGGAGAAGGACTCCTGTCACCAGGCTGGAAGGTGTCATTACACAGCAGATAATTCTCCTGCTAAATTGATGGCTTCCTGAGGTGTGCCATGAAATCACCACCATGGAAGAGCTGGAGGTGAGGAAGATGCCGCAGTGTTTCTCCTTGCTTTGGGGGGACTGATGAAGGTCAGCATCACTGCTCGGATGGTGAGGGTCACCTGTAGTGTTTCCTCCATAGCAGCCATGCTTTTGAAGAACATTTTGAAGGGTTGGGTCTCCCTGTAAGTGGGGCTTGTTTGCAGTTTTAGAAGTTTATGACCTAAGGAAAAACTGGATTTAGATGGTGCTGTGCAAACAGAAAATAAAAAGTAATCAAAGTACTCAGAAAAACTGATAAGTCAGCATTTTAAACCACTAGCTTCATCCTTCAGAACATGTTTCTACCAGCATGGTATATGATATAACAAATAGCTGGTCTAAGGTACACAAATGCAATACATTATTGCTCTTGCTTAGCTGTACTTCAGCGGCATCCAAGTAAAGTTGCTTGTGCAGCTTTCACTTAACCTGTGCATTAGGAAAATTAATTACATGGTCACATACTGGAGATCAGCTGGGATCCTTGCTCCCATCCGTGACAGGAGAGGAGATGCTCCGGGAACGTGTCTGGGCTGCGCACAGGAAAGGCTCCTGCCTGCGGGATCCCTGCCTGTCTGATGCAGTTGGGAAGGAAAGAAGGGGACTGAAAGGGGAAGAGGGACAGTGACTTGCTAAAGTGACTGATTAAAGGAGCTGATGGCCCTGCCAAAGAATGGGGCTCTGCCCTTGCTGAACTTGTGATGTTTCTAAGCGATGCCACCAGCCCATCAACCTAAAGGTGACCTGACCTCCCCATGTCCCAGACACCCAGCAAGCAGCAAGAGGGATGTGTGATTTTGAGGAGGGCTAGGCACACACAGCTGCACCAAAACGTGCTCTGCACACTGAAAATATCCTGTCCTGAGCGTCCCAGATGAGACAGGCAGACTGACCCCAGCTCCCCCACTGCAAAACTGAGAGGGGAGGCTTGCCCACGCCTGCAAGGGGACAGAGGCGACAGCATCAATAGCGACTGCAGATTGCTGCCATGATGACAGCATTGCAGAAGCACCTGGGAGGAAATTAATCATTATAAAGCCTCTGCAGGGATTACCTGGGTGCATACAACCAAGCCACGTGCTGAACGTGGATGGTAAAAGCAGAAAGGGGGTAAGCAAAGGAGGTGAAGGCCCCTGACACACGCCTGGTTTGGCTGGAGCTGAGACCTGGGGGTGACCATCACTGCCAGCTGTGCTTGGCAGCGCTGCACTGGAAGCATGCTTCTCCTCTCCTGCTGCCTCCCTCCTCCCGAAAACCCTCACCCCAGCCCTGCGAACAAACTGGTGTGTCATGGTGCAATTACAGACTCTCAACCCGTGTCAACCCGCGGTGGGTGGGAATTAAGCCTCCACTGACATCTAGCATTTTTCTCATTTTTGACAGTCTGACTAATTTCAGACTAATTTGATGTCTTCTTGTGTTCTGTCGTTTGGGTTTGTTTTTTATCATTATTACTATAATTACATTTATGCATGTTTCTGTTTGATTAACCATCAAATAGTAAATACCCACATGCAGTAGTCACAGCAAGAAGAAATCCAGGGATTTGCCTTCCTGACTCTAGCTGGCCCTGGAGCAAATAGCACCCGACTCAGGACCTTCACCTTAGAGGAACACATGAAATCTGGAAATGCGAATCAGAGAACTGCCTCTGGGCAAAGCCAGAAAAAAGAGTTTGCTCCTTGGCTCTGTTGTCCTTTAGGTCCCTACAGCGATCAGGCATCTTCCTCTCTTTACTCACCTGCTGTTTGTTGCTTAACAGTTGTGTTAACATGTGAGGCATGAATATTCTCTAGAATATTTATTTATGCAACCTCTCATTTTAGGATCCTTAAAATTATCTTCAGATGCAGTAAGATACGTGAGCACCGCCACCAGCAATGTGATCAACTAAGGCACTTACAGCATCCCGTGACCATAGCCAAGATTTCTCTTTTTGGGCAAGTTGTAATTCTTCATCCTTGGTAAGGGATCGAGCATGTTTCAGACAGTGGCACCTCGATTCGGGAAGTTATTTATACCTGTTGGCTGTGCTGCAACTCACTGTGGTCACGGTCGCCAGATCAGTTTAAATGGAAATATTTTCCCTGGCAAGCGGGCCAGCCAAGGGCACAAGTGTAGATTAGTGCCACCAGGTTTAAGCTGGTGACAATGCTGAAGCTTTTGGTCATGAGTGCCCACATCTGGGTTGTCAAGCGGCAGCGGGAAGAGGAGGAGGAAGGGCGCAAGGGTGGAAATGACGAAGTCCCCTCCATGCTGCAAACAGGCTGTGCGAAAGCCCCTGGCCCTGGGGAGTGCACCCACCCGCTGCTGCAGTCGCTTCCATGCCAGTGGGCACTGCGAGCTGAGCCACGTGGGCCAGGGTGGGCAGGGGTAATGAGGGAGGCCACGATGGAAGGAAGTAATTAAAGACGGAGGAGGCTTCTCATCATGATTGCAGCCGGGGGCTGGGAGACGTTGCAAACCCATGAGCTGTCCCAGCCTTGGTAGCCGCGGCCCTTAGCACTGCTTCATTTTTTGGTTGGTTCCTATTTCTCCAAACCATTGAGATGGCCAAACCAGACCTCAAGACCTCAGCTCACCTCTTTAAGCACCTGCGAGTGGTGTCTCCCACACAGGGCACCCAGACCTGGGCAGGGGCAGGCTGTCACCATCAGGAAGCCTTGCAAGAGAAGGAGGGTTTGGGGGGACCTGGGTGCTCATGAAAGGATGGTGTAGGTTTGAGGTCTGGCCGATGATGGAAAACTTGCTTTGCCAGGTGACGGCTCTGGCTTGGCACAATTTCAGCTCTTCCAGAACCACTCCCTGGAGAAGAAGTGTCTTGCTCTGCTCTTGACTGGCAACGTGACTTCCCTGCTCCCCTAGAGCAGAGGCTTCACAAGGGGAGGGTCTCCAGACCCAGGATCCTCAGGAGCTACTTTGGTCAGTCAAATGGGGTCTGCAGTACACTCTCGTCCTGGGGCAGGTTTTTCCCCCAGTCACTGCCCCAGCACATCCTATGGCTGTTTTGTCTCCCAGGACCATCAGCCATTTCCTCAGGGTTTGACCCAGCCAAGCACTTAACACACGTGCTAAATCTGAAGTACATCAGTAGGCTTGCTCAAACCCTGAAGTACCTGGATCAGGGCCTGTTTGCATATGACAAGCGCAGCCACCTTCTGTGGCTGTCACAGGAAGGGCATCATTTTGCATCGCTTGTTATTTGAGCACCAATTTGTAGCACAGCAGGAAGAGCCAAAGAGGGGCATCTCACGTTGGCAGCACCGAGGAGGAATTTGAACCAAACATACCTGTTTGGGATGGATGCAATGGCTCAGGGGCAATGTGAAGCTGTACTGCTCCGTGTTGCAGCGTGCGGCCGCCGCTTGCAGGGCTCAAGGAGGACCACTCGTGACCATCCGCGCACATGCGCAGACAGCAAAAATAGGAACTCACCTATGAGAAAATATACAGAGACGTTAAACCCAGGAGCCTTTCATCACCCCGGTCAGACCAGTCGCAGCCTGACTAACAGGAGGCCAAGCCTATATTTACTGCAATTTATATAAATCAAAAGAGATCCCATGAAAGACAACCAACCAACCTAATTGCTCTAGGGACAAATTCCTTCTGACACACGCATCTGATAACATCAATTACCTGCTAAACAGACTGATTCAAATGCTGTGGGTGTTTCCAGAGGTGATAAACATTATGGGAGGAGGCCAGGGCTGAGGCTAAAAACACTGGCAAAGGACCTGTAAGGGACAACATACATCAGAGACCATACACTCATGGGCAATACAGACCCCAGGACAGCCCATTCACATCTCCCTGCACACCACAAGCTTCCAGCATCTTCTAACAAACCTCAGACCTCTAGTGAAAAAACAAATTCAAAGCTAGACTGTGCTAAAGCACACTGCTGTGTCAAGACCTCCTGCAATAGCAGGGTTGAATAAAAAAAGCTTAAGAATGCGTGGAGCCCTCTCCTCGACAGCCCTCTTCAGCGAATCCGTCCCGCTCTCCGGCCAGGTGCTCGGCGCTCAGGTGATGGCAGGCTCCCTTCAGTTAGTTAGCAGGTCAGCAGGAGGCCACGCAGAGCCGGAGGAGAAGTGGATGACACTACAGCCATTACTATTCATTGCTGCTTACAGAGCAAACCCCACTGCTGCTATGCCGCCAGACTGGCCCCTCTGCACCCCTTGGCACCTCCACATGCCTCCCAGGAGTGGTGGCTACCTGGGGGGAGCGGCGCAAACTGCAGGAAAAGCTCATCCAGGCAAGCTCAGCCAACTAGAGCAGCATGTCTTAGCACCTGGATGCTCTCAGAAGACTTTCTGCTCTTGCTGCTCTTGCTGCTCAAGCCCATATTTCTGGTGTTGCTTAGTGGCACTGAGCTCTTGTGGCTGTGCAAGTGTGCACCGCGGGCACAGGGTGGCTTGTGCCCAGCCCACGGGGAGGTGGCCTGGCCTCTCAGAGCTGGCCTGGGCTTGGGGTCCCGCACCATGCCCCCACGGCCATCAGGTGTAATTGTTGTTTTTCTGTGGTTTTCCAGTTCAAAGGGTCTGAAATAATAAGGGGGCCACATCATAGCCTGCCAGAGTGGTGCTTTCTCATAGCAATGAGTGCCAAGGGTGTGTTTTGCATGCCTTGGGGTGCAGAAAAGTGCTGTGGGGGGCATCCGAGGGCAGAAGGGCTGTGGGAACACAGCACTGGAGGACCACGAGGCCCCACACGGCTTAGCTAAGTGCGGGCTGTTTGGAGCAGGCTCAGGAGGCAAATTTCCTGTCAGCTGGGTGAAACTGGGGCCACCTGGACATTAGCCCTCATTTAGGGTTGCATTTTAGGTCTCAGAGCAACTTCCAGTCTCTGTGGACCTTTGTCCCACCCCAGTGAGTGTTTCTCTCCTGGGAGGAAAAAGGAGATGTGAAAGGGGAGGAGGAGGAGCTGGGCAGGAGTTCAGAGGAGTTAATTGCAAAGTGAGGAAAGAATGAGGCAGAACGAAAGTGAAAAGTAAATAAAGTCACTGGAAAGCAGTAACTGCGGGAGCCTTAAAGGAATCTTTTAAATCTTGGAAAAAAAGAGGACAGTGTAGCTCTTACAGCAGAAAGGAAGCCCGAGACCTACAAAAGCTCTTCCGTAACTGTGAGAAGTCGATGCCAAAGCGAATACATCACCGCCCCTGCTCCTATACTCGGAAATGCTGCAGAAAACTGCCTCACCATGAGGAATAGCTGTAACTGAGGATGGACAGACTTAAGCTGGGAAGGACCTATGGTGTCCAGTTTTTTGTAGGAGCTGAAGATCCTACGGCCAGCCGCAGGTGAAACACGGGAACAGAGGGAGAGGCATACGGAGCTAATTGGTCCTGATTCGAAAGAGCTAAAAATAAATCCTGGGGGAAGACCTCAGCAAGCAGCACGTCTCCAGGGGATGCTGACTCAGGTAGAAGCAGCATGATGCAGACGAATGGGGAGGCAAGAGTGTCCTGAGCAGAAATCTCATTACAGCTACTTAGCTATTCCTGCTAGCCTGCCTATTTACTGCCCCAAGGGCTTAAGCAAAGAACATTAAGAATGAAATTAAGAAAGTAGAAATGTAGGCTGAATGTCTGAAAAAAATCTCCCTGACACAGCAGGATGAGCTGAGCGTGTCCACAGAGATCTTTGCCAGCACCATCAGCTGGCTGAGATGGAGCGGGAGTCCTGTAGCAGCAGCTCCTCCAACCCCAACCAAAACACCCTGGGAGACACTTCCCTCCCTGCTGGGCACATCCGGGCTTCTGGTACCCAGTGGATGGGGGGAGCAAGGATGCATGGTCCCCCCAGAGCATCCTCTGGGCAGGGATGCTCCCACCAACTGGGTTACCCCCCAGGCTGGACCAGTTCACCGCTTGCCACGCACCCTTGCTAGGGGTGGGGAGCACCCCCCACATCTTGGGGCTCGGGGTGGGGTTTCCATGGGAAGCGGGGAACACCTCTCTGCTCTGCATCCCACTGCCTGGCAGAGGATGTGCAATGGCTTGTGAGTCGCTGAGTGAAGGGGTGAGCCTGGAGCACTTTTATTTACTGCTGCAGCCCTTCAGCTGCTCCCACAGCCCCCAAAAGCCTTGAGGCTCATGCAGGAGTGGCTGAGTTGTAGCAGTGAAACTTGAGCATGTGCTTGCCCGGCCAGCAGTTTACCATCTCTCACCCAACTCTTCTTCTGGCCCTCTTCAAAAACAAACAAACTAATTAGAAAATGAAAAAAACACTGGGGATCAAGTTCTGCTAATGGACAGCAAAGCCTTCCTCACTCTCCTGTCCCCACTGCCATCCTCTCCGGCAGCGATACCGAGTGCAAGAAACCCTCCGTGCTGGCGCTCAGGCTGGCGGTGCAATTAGAGGCTGTCATGTGCTATCTGTCCTGTAATTTGCTACATTGGCACAGACATCTGTGTTGGTAATTATGCATGTAGTGGGATCCACAGCATTACACATAGCCTCTAGCACGAGCAAAGAGCCAAAAGAGCGAGGCTTTGCAAGAGCGCAGCTAAGTGAGAAATTTGGCATGCGTAGAAAACTTCACGCAACGCGTACCGGTGCCTCCCTATGGAGGGCTGGTGGGAAATGCCTACAAATATCCACTTTTATAAACAAGAGTTGGATAACAAATGCATAAATTATAGCATCTTTGTTCAGTTTTCCATCAATTCTGCTATTGCAGTGTTGCTGCCCGGGCAGAAATGGTGTCAGAGACTTACGGTTATCTCTGGGATGGGAAGTGCAGCTAGGAGGAGGATGCTTCCAAAATCCACGCTAACAGAGCAGCAGCCACTGTCAGGCTTAGGTGGATATACAGTCCCATGCAGTGTTAATTTTTGGATAACTCTAGACCAGAGAAGGCTGAGTCTCTGTGAGGTCTGAAGAGGGGAGCAAATCTCCAGCTCTCATGAGAACAGCCCTGCGTTCAAGCTTTTAAGCAGATGCTCAGCTTCAGTCATGGGCTCAGGTTCCAGTAACAGCAAAAACATGGGACCTGTGGTTCACAATCATGGCAAGACCCCGTGCAGGCTGCTACTGGCCACCAGCCCCAGAGGCTATCAGGAGTTGATAGATGTTCACTAGGCAAGAGATGGCAGTAATTCTGTCTTCTCAAAAGGATTTTGTCCTGAAGACCTGTTTTCAGCAGTTTTCAGCAGCTTAGACAGCTGTACTCTTCGATTGGTAAAAAACTGGCTGGATGGCTGAGCCCAGAGAGTTGTGGTGAACAGAGTTAAATCCAGTTGGCGACCGGTCACAAGCGGTGTTCCCCAGGGCTCAGTTTTGGGGCCAGCCTTGTTTAATATCTTTATCAATGATCTGGACGAGGGGATCGAGTGCGCCCTCAGTAAGTTTGCAGATGACACCAAATTGGGCAGGACTGTTGATCTGCTCAAGGGTAGGAAGGCTCTGCAGAGGGATCTGGACAGGCTGGATCGATGGGCCAAGGCCAATTGTATGAGGTTTAAAAAGGCCAAGTGCCAGGTCCTGCATTTTGGTCACAACAACCCCATGCAATGCTACAGGCTGGGGGATGAGTGGCTGGAAAGCTGCCTGGCAGAAAAGGACCTGGGGGTGCTGGTCGACAGCTGGCTGAATATGAGCCAGCAGTGTGCCCAGGTGGCCAAGAAGGCCAACAGCATCCTGGCTTGTATCAGGAATAGTGTGGCCAGCAGGACCAGGGAAGTCATCCTTCCCCTGTACTCGTCACTGGTGAGGCCGCACCTCAAGTACTGTGTTCAGTTTTGGGCCCCTCAGTACAAGAAGGACATTGAGTTGCTGGAGCATGTCCAGAGAAGGGCAACGAAGCTGGTGAAGGGTCTGGAGCACAAGTCTTATGAGGAGCAGCTGAGGGACCTGGGATTGTTTAGTCTGGAGGAGAGCAGGCTGAGGGGAGACCTTATCACTCTCTACAACTACCTGAGAGGCGGTTGTAGCGAGGTGGGTGTCAGTCTCTTCTCCCAAGTAGCAAGTGATAGGGTGAGAGGAAATGGCCTCAAGTTGCACCAGGAGAGGTTTAGGTTGGATATTAGGAAAAATTTCTTTACTGAAAGAGTGGTCAAGCACTCAAGCAAGGCTGCCCAGAGAGGTGGTGGAGTCACCATCCCTGGAGGTGTTCAGTAAACGTGTAGACGTGGCACTTTGGGACATGGTTTAGGAGGCATGGTGGTGTTGGGTTGACGGTTGGACTCGGTGATCTTAGAGGTCTTTTCCAACCTTAATGATTCTATGATTCTATTCTATGATTCTATGTTGATACATGTCTCTTCTGACCAGACCTGGGCCTCAGGCCCCTGCCATGGATCTCCTATAGATGCTCCATCTAACACATAAGAAGGGCAAAATGGTTGCGAAGTGCCAGAGCCATGGAGATCCTGGTTCTGCAGCATCTCACAAAATTGCCAGAATAGGACACCATGGCCTCACGTCTCGGCAGCTGGAGGAGGGATGTTATTCTCTTCCAGGCTCTGTGCTCACTTGCTGTCTGATCGTGGGCAAAACAATAATCCCATCTATGTCTTTTTGCCATTGTAGACCCAGAATAATACTTAAGTCCTCCAGAAAAAAGACCATCCCTTAACAGCACCCTGCTAACACAATGTAGCACAGTGATTTACAAAAGAGTGAGAGCCTCAGTTTTACCTCCTGCTTGAATTGTTAAAATAACTAATTACTTCTGGGCACTTTTAATTAAAACACTGCTGTATTGCTAGTTATGTTTAGAACACTTAATATTGAATCACCCCATTTACAATTTCCTGAAAATGGCAACCACTGCCACCTTTAATATTCCAATCCCAAACTGTCCTGGAAGTGTTATTCTTATTTGTACACTCCAATGGCCACTGGTAGTTCTGCAGCTCAAATCAACATAACACTTTTTCCATTCCCTGAAATGACACCAAGGTATTTGTGAGAATTGCAGCTGTCCAACCAAATTATCATCAATCACATTAAATTAGAAAGCATGAGGGGGATGGCTCAGTTTTAAATCATCATTTTTGTTCCAAGTTGAGGAAGAGAAATAAAGTTTTTGTTCTTCCCTGTTAGCACCCCCAGACTGCACCCCCAGTTCCCTCCATTCCTGCTGCTGATGCTCTGCAGGCACCTCCAGGTGTGGGGACTTTCCTTTGAGGATGACAAGAGTTTGGAGGAGAACTGAGCAGGGCAGGCTGGGGCACCCAGGAAGCTTCAGCAGGAGCTGAGCCTGCTGGGGACTGCAACAGGGAAAAAACAGAAGGAAACGAAAGCTCAGCAGAAGAAAGTTGCCTGCACAGAGATGCCACCACATGCCATAGTGGACCTGAGATCTCCATGGGATGCTATGGTTGAACACCTCACCCAGGCATCCCAGCGCTCCCTGGCTCAGCAGTGCTCCTGCCCCTCCACTCCTCCACAGCCCACAGGCACCGATGGCAGGGGCCTGACCTTCCTGGTTTGACTCATCATTTTATGATAAGTGAAAACTGCATTTCCAGAGCTCTCCTTGCACAGCCATCACCTGGCATTGTGCACAGCTGGAGATGATATCCATCTGGGCATTAAAAAGCTAGATGTTTTTTCACCTGGTATCTTATTCCAGCCTCTCTCTGACATTTGTATGGAAAGAGGCTTTACAGAAAACCTGGGGTAACACTGCATCCTTGTGTCAGGTGAAGCTAAATAGCGATGCAACTTCAAAACTCAGCTTATAGTCACAGCTGTTCCCTCTGTTCCCCATCTGTGTTCACTCCTTGGCATGGATGGATAGAGCATCTCTCACAGCATCTTTGAGAAATCCCTTGAGAAGACCTGGCAGTCTTCAGGAAGCCAGGAGGAAACACATGGAGCTGGGACTTTGTCCTAGTGCTTCTAGGTCAGAGGGAATAAACAAACCCACGTTCTGGAGACCCACCGCCACCACCCAAGCAATGTGGGTGAGCTATCAGGACCAGCTCTGCCAGCTCAGCCGGCTGTTTTGAATGCAGGCCACAGGAGTCAACAGCATTGTCATCTGTGTGGTGGCACCGGGGCTGGATGCTCTGCTGACCACATGCCCGTAGTTGATGTTGTTCTGCTGCACTGAGCCTCCAGGTCCCAAAATGCTAACAGAGATGCAAGGTAAGCATAAGGGAACTCATCCCTTCTGCTTTCTCTGGTGTTCACCTGCAATGCAACATCGACTGCTGAATGCACCAGCATGACACCACCAATTCTCCTCTGTGACAAAAGAGGAGATTTGCTTTAAAAACTAGTATTTAAATGTGCTTTTTAAATTCTATTCAGGAGATTTTGGATTTATACCCGACTAAACCAGCCCTCTGTCAGATCTCCTCTGCCGGGATCAGAAACGGCTGGGGATGACACAGGGACATCAGAAAACCCAGAAGCATAAGGTAGCATCCAGGGACACTGAGGTGCCTGAGAATCAGCACCAAGCGCCTCCATCGTCTTACCCTCTCTGTGCAACACAGGTGCCCCAGCGCTTACGGCTCCGATTTCACTTGCTTGTTCATCGTACAACGGATGACTGAGCCTGTGGAAGTTGCCAGCCGGCAGAAACACCATTTCTGAACACTACCGCCAGTAGATGTGGCATCGCGGGGAAGCCTGGCTCATTCCCAAGGAGCCCTGTTTGCTGCAGAGCAGCGTATCCATGCTGGCCCTTCATTTTCTAACTAACCAAGCGGGCAGTTGTATGGAAGGGAGACGGTAGAGGGCAGCTCCACCCTGCCTAACGCAGCAAATATTGTTTGCAAGTAGCAGCTGTTTACACGCTGCATGCAAAGGTGAGGCAGATACTTTTGCACACCGGGATCATGAAAGGCACAGGGAAGATGATGGCAGACACCGTCTTCTGCCCTTGCTCCCCATCCTTAGTACCTCCGTGCAGCGCAGAGCCTGCCTGCCCTCTCTGCAGGGTAATTCGTGATCTGAGTGACAAAAATGCTGGGGTGCATCATGTCTTTTGGGGCTGCTGGAGACTCAACACGGTCCAGCTGTCCAGCAAGGGCTTGATTTGGTCCTTGGGATGCCCCTGCTGAAGCTCCTGCCTTTCTGCAGGGAAGGATGGGGTGGGCAGATGTCACCCCCCAAGCCCATGTGGGGTCCCAGACCCAAGGGTGGGTGACCAGGCAGCAGGGATGCCGGCCTCATCCTGGCCCTGATGGGGACGGTTTCAGCTCTTCCTGGAAGAAGCCCATGCAGCCCATGCTAAAAATCAGGTGAACACCTTTCACCTTCCCTCACATGGTGGGTCCAACCCCCCGGGCAGGGGAGGCTGCCCCGTCCCCACCACGACCCCCCGCCCAAACACCCACTGTCACGTTAAAGTGAACAAGTGAGCTGGGGCAGGATTGCTTTGTGCATCGCAGAGCTACAAGAAAGGGCACGACCTTGTTAGAGATGTATTTTCTGCAAATCATCCTTCAGTAAATAGATCAGAGGAGTCCTGGCTCTTGCAGAAACATCAGTGAAGAGGGTCAGTGGCAGAAATTTTAGCCCAGAAATTATTTATAGCCTTTCTTTCCCAACACCCGGGACCCAGACAATTTGTTAGGTGATCAGCACCCGCGTGTGGCAAACAACCTCGGACTGGAAGCTCCTGCTGGCTTCAGCAATAATTTCATTACCTTCCCAAAGGCAAAGGCGGGCACGTACTGCCGCAGTCCATCTTCTGCCACAGGTGTTTTCTTTCTCCTCTCTCCTGAGGTCTGTTTCAGAATTTAAATCCTGGCTTTCACTATACTTTATCTGCATGTATAATACTTCTCGGGAGCGTTTGACTCTAGAAGTAATCACACGGCAAACATCGACCACAACCATCACGCTTCCATCTGCAACATACAGCCCGACTCCCCCAGAGCTGGCGAAGGCCAGTGGAGACAGCCCACATTTCCCCTCTGAAAAGTCAGCAGGGAAGAGGTCCCTTGAAGCATGAGTAAACTGAGAAAAATAATTAACTATGACAATTAATTTGGCAACCTCCGTTGCTATTTCGCACCTCCAGGATAGAAAAACGCCTGCAGCCCATTGCATTGGTTCTCCACCGTGTTTGTAAGAAAACAGGGGGGAAGGAGAGGCTGCTCATCCCAGAGGTGTCGTGCACACCAGTGGGACCAGAGCCATGTCATGCAAATGTTCCTGGTCCGGGCTGTGGCAGAGCAGCGTGGCCACGAGCAAGCCCAGGTGCAGCACAGCACGAGGAGCTTGCTCAGCTGCAACACCATTGGGTCTCCTCTGGTGACACAGGCGCTTGGGAGATGCAGCACGGCTTTTCCTAACAGAGACCGGCACAATGTTTAAAATCCAGGACATGTATTTCTGCAGCAATACGCATCTGACAATATTTGGGAAATGCTGAAAACTGAGGACCTTCATTTTGCTGTTGCAGGAGATCTCTGCAGACCTCCAGTGCACGATGTTGCCCGGCCCGCTGGCGGGGATCACCGGCCTCCTGCACCCTGCTGCTGCCTGCCCAGCGCTGACAGCTCACGTAAAAACATGGAGGCTTCTGCTTCAGGGGGAGTAAGCATCAGGTTGCATCCGTTAGCACAAGGCAATGATGAGCTCCTACCTGGCTCACAGCAAGGCTGGACAAGGGTGCTGCAGCAACACGGCTGTGGGCAGCCCTCCGTGGTGACGGTGCAGCTGGGGATGGGCAATGCCAGCCCAGCATCCCCCTGGGACACCCCAATCTCTGGTAAACTCAAGGCAGCATATCTCAGAGTCACAGAGGGGTTGAGGTGGGAAGGGAGCTCTGGAGGTCATCTGGGACAACCCCCTTGCTCAAGCAGGGCCACCTACAGCTGGTTGCCCAGGACCATGTCCAGACAGCTTGTGAGTATCTCCAAGGATGGAGACTCTACAAACTCTCAGGACAATCTATGCCAGTGCTCGGTTACCCTCACAGTGCAAAAGTGTTTCCTGATGTTCAGATGGAGCCTCCTGTTTCCATTTGTGCCCATCACCTCCTGTTCTGGGACAAGGATCTCCGGGGACGGTAACATGGGCTGGCTTCTGCTGAGCAGTGCTGCCAGGATGTCTCACAGGGGTATCGCACGCATTGTAGTTACTCAGAAAGTAAAACAGAAACCGAAGTGGGAGCCCTCCTCCGCAGATGGGCCCACTGAAGATCCCCAAGGGGCTGTCTCCATTTCCCACAGTAATGGCCCCAAGTCCATTAATAGAGTTTTGTGCAGCTGGGGTTTACCCTAGGAGACACACTCAACCCAGGTCACCCCCTGTTGGTGCACCTGAGCCCAGGGGTCTGCTCATGGGTGCTGCAAGGTAGGCACTGCCTGGCTGAGGTGACCAATGAGGGGCAAACAGTGCAAGCAGATATCCCAAACATTTTTGGAGAAGGACCAAAAGTCATCACCAAACAAGCCCTGGGGGGGGATGCAGAGGTTGGCTGAAATATTATAAATCCCAGCCCCAAGGACAGGGGAGCTCTGGAGCCTCTCGGAGGCTCCTTAGGCATCCTCAGCCCCAAACCAAAGTTCCCACTGATGCTCCCCTGGCCACCGTGCACCCACCAACCACCTCGCCCGAGTGCCTGCCCGCGGCTGCCGTCTGACGCACGCTTTTATTTCACTGTCCTTGAGCTTTTCTGTTCATGCAATTGCTGTAAGGCCCCAAGTCAGAGACCTTTGCGGTTTTAGAGGGGCTCTACTCCTGAAGAACCAAGCTGCTTCTGCATGGACGTCACAGCCCACAGGCTGAGCAAAGAGCGAATCTCCATGATTCTACTCCATTAAGCCCCTCTCCCCAGAGAAGCAGCTCGCTCTCAGTTACACGCTGGAGGTGCGTGCGTCTCCAACAGAAGGTGGGAAAAGGAAGGTTTTAGCTCTCAAGTGTAAAATGAGTGTTCAATAAATAGAATCATTTTTCAACCACGAAAAAGTGGCGTTCGAGTCACCAGCGCCCCGGGGCTATTTACTTGGCTATGCAACTGGGAGCATGTTGAACACAGCTTTGTTATGCACGCTGCGGGTTTTTGCTTGAGCACTTCTGCTGCCTGTCTTGTTTGCTTTTAAATAAGCGTGAGGCGCAGCCTGATGCTGTGGGGACGCCTCGAACGGGGCAGCCTGAGCTCAGCCCTTCCCAGGCACTCAGACAAGATGATCTGCTGGGGAGGTAGGGCAGAGTGATGGGTAAAGTTTGTTGGCACCGACGCTTGCCCCTTGCAGTCTCCCTCTTTTCTCTAATTAATTTGCCACAAATTAATTAACGTGCTTGGAGCATCAGTCCCTGCTAGTGTGCATCCCCTGCCACCCTCCCAACCAGCGTGCCGCTGGGGAGGTGGCAGTCAGTAGTGCTTTCCAAGAAAAAAATTGGATATGGAATGAAGGTCCCAGGCTGGTACGTGCGATGTCTTTGGCTTCAGGCACCATTCACTTGATGGCATGGGCTGACTTGGCTGCCTTCAAGGTTACTGATGTGCTTCGTGGGACAATGGGTGGCTTGCTCAGGTGGCCGGTTCCCCGTCACGTGATGACGACAGTCTGCTGGGTTATGATTCTGCGCAGTTTAAGGCAAAGCAGAGCCTCTTATCTAGCATAAGGCCAGAGCTCTGCTCCTTCCAGCAGCCCCTCTTGGCATCTGTGGTGCCAGGGTAAATCCAGCAACCAGCGCTCCCCTTTGGACCTCTTCTGCAAATACATGTTAGTACTCACCATGGTTTTCACAAAACCAAGTAAAAATGCTCCTATGCTGGACAGAAATTTGGAATATTCCCTCAAATATCCTGTCAGCCAGATACTCATTAGCTACATCCCTGTTAGCGTAACGAGCATGGTAGGCAGGGGCTAGACCTCAGTGGCCCACCATGGCTCATCCATGGCTGACCGTGATTCTTCCAAACCCTTCCTGGGGACACTCTGGGAGTTAGCGTGGGACAAGGACCTTTCCCAGTAGGTAGCTGGAGTGCAGCCACCCTGTTTTGGGGGACGGAGAACTCAATCACATAGGTGTGGGCCACCCCAATCTTGCTGCCACAGAACCCAGGGTACCTTCCAGTCACTGATTCAGATACAACCGCCATGTCCTATATCCTGAAGACCCCTAAAACAAGCATGTGTGAGGTCCAGAATGTCATATTGCACCCTCGCCTGTGTCAGGGCTGTGGTTCTTCATCTGGACCACTCCCCCGGTGGCAGCTGTGACACAGCAAGCATCCGATGAGCACCCAGCTGTGGGTTTCAGCTCTGTGCCCCAAGCACTTCCACTCAGTGGGTTGATGTCAGCTCCCTGCCCAGAGAAGCAAAAAGACATTTGTTTGGGTGGCATTTGCCCACAGGTCACCTCCTGTCCCCTTCTGGGGAGTTCCCCACTTACTTTCAGGCCCCTGTGGGGTCTCTGACCCAAGACAGTGGGGTGTCCACAACCCTTCCCAGGCAGTCATGCCAGCGCAGAAGCTTCAGGGTGAACGCCATGGGGGGGTCTTGGCAGGGACAACTTGGACTTGATTATTTTGCACGTAGTTCTGGTGTGTTTGTGTAGCTGTTTGGTACACACCCCTCTCCACTGCTGAGCATGGCTGATGGGTCACACCTTTCTCTTCCTCCCCTCCACTCCATGCCATGATAGCCTGTCCAGTTTGAGACATTGTTAGCTTAATTTAAAGGTTATTTTGTGAGGAAGACCGACCCATGCCAAAGCTAACACAGGAAAAGAACTGTCATCTCTTTCCTCTTTATGAAGTGCTATTGCTATGCCGAAAACATGCCCCAAACCCTTAATCATAGAGTCATAGAATGGTTTGGGTTGGAAGGGACCTTTAAAGGTCATCTAGTCCAACCCCCCTGCAGTGAGCAGGGACATCTTCAACTAGATCAAGTTGCTCAGAGCCCCGTCCAACCTGACCTTGAATGTTTCCAGGGATGGGGCATCTACCACCTCTCCAGGCAACCTGTTCCAGTGTTTCACCACCCTCATTGTAAAAAATTTCTTCCTTACATCAAGTCTAAATCTACCCTCTTTTAGTTTAAAACCATTACCCCTTGTCCTGTCACAACAGGCCCTGCTAAAAAGTTTGTCCCCATCTTTCCTATAGGCCCCCTTTAAGTACTGAAAGGCCGCAATAAGGTGTCCCCAAGGCCTTCTCTTCTCCAGGCTGAACAATGTTTGATCCAAGACAAAGACACCGTCCAGCAACAATAAAACCACTTGCGGTTACGCTCCTAGCTCAGTCCAGCCAGAAGACAGAAGATCCTGTCTTAGGAGACACTGTCTTGGGAGACACTTTTTGCGAGACCCCATGTATGTGAGTAATTTGTCGTGCAAAATCAAACTTTCCAGATGAGATGATTTCATGGTGCCAGCATTATTATTCAGTAAACTGCCCGAGCATCCAGTATCTTCACGGAAAACCACACTGAAATAACCACCACTGGAGAAACCATTCCAGGGCGGCTGGCTGAATGGGTAGAGCAAAAACTATTTGAGTCCAAAACTTATTTATTCAGAATTAACTCCTTTTGCTTCAGAATAGAGAGTCCACGTGGGAGTTGCTCGGGAGCAGTTTTTTCTGTTACACGTATGTCCAGCCCTCTGTGGATGGGTGCCAACAAGTTCAGCATGAGATTAAAATGCACATTAAGATGGAGGAAGAAAAAATAATTTAAAAAAAACCAAAACCAAAACAAAACAAACACTCCCAAACCCCAAAAACTCCCAAAACACATCCAGGAGCTGCAATAGTAAACCAGGGTATCACAGCTGAGCCCCCCAGCACCTGCTGCAGCAGGGATGCTGCCCAAATTGGTATGACAACCCAGGGAGGGAAGGGGGCGAGGAGGATGGCTACATGCCCAGGCGCTCGTGGGGCTTGCTGCTTCTGACCACGTGCTTGCAAGGAGGCAAGGTGAGCCTTGCAAGGGGGAAGGGTGACACGCACAGTAAATAGTGACTCTGCCGAAGGAGCCCTGTGCATGTAATAATTCTCACCTGCCTGGGCTGTGCCACCCCGAACAGCCCTGCTCTGGTTTACCATCTTTGGCCCTTGGCAAAAAGACAGGACTTGCACGCAGTGATGCCGCTGCGTTGGCAGGAGGCACCCAGCCAAGCAAGTGGGGCAACTTCTTCAGCCAAATAAATGGCGTTGCTTCATCAGGCAATAGCCTCTGGATCTGGTCCATTCCCTCCTGGCCAGGCTCACTCAGGGCGTGGGTGGGTGAGCCCAGCTGGGGCAAACAGGAAAACTAAAAGGGGCAAATGGGGATGCCCAGAGCCCTGCCCATACCGAGCAGAGCCGTGGCCTCCGGACTGCTCTGCAGGCTGTCATCAGTGCGCTGAGCTGGCACAGAGCTCAGGGATGCTGCCCGCTGAAGAGGTTGTGCATCCCACTAGCGTCAGCAGGTCACGGCGGGAAAGTTTGCTGCTGGAGGCTTTGCCGTAGGCACTGGAGCATCGTCCCTGGTTATGAGAAAGACGTGTCGGGAGGAAAGAGATTGGCTCTGACCAGCCTGTGCCATGGGGTTGCAAAATATCATTGGGAAGATGTCAGGGCTTGTGGATAATATCTGGCTTTTTGAGCTTCACAATTAAATGCTGAGCTCCTCATCTAATTTACTACCACATTAAACATATAAACCAACAACTTATTGTTTTATAATCTCTCCCAGGGGAAGTTAAGCTGTTGCAGCATCCTGCAAGAGCTCCAGTGAATGCTGGAGGTTAGTCCAGCACTGCCAGCCATCTCACTGCAAGAGCTCTTCCAGCAAAAAATACAGCGGCACCCACAATCCACAAACATTAGGCTCGTGCCAGCGCCATGGTAGCCACGTCTCTGGCCTTCTCCGAGGCATCCTTGGCGTGACAGGCACCTGCTCAGACCATGTCGGCGGGCAGCCTTGCCCCAGCACGTGGTCCCCGCCAAGCCCCGGGACCCCCAGCAGCACGCTAAGGCAACCGCCGGTGCTGTGCAGCGTTGACCCTAAGCACCTTGAGACTTTCTTCCATCTTCTCCTGCCACTGCCCCACCACCACCTCCTTCCCAGCCTGCAGCACAGGCTGTGGGCACACCGCTCCCTGCCAGTGCCGCTGTGAGACTCCCGGTGTGGTGACATGATGACCGGGTTGCACATCCCGTAACACGGGGGTGGTCGGGCACTGACCGGGCTTGGGGATCCCCATGGCCCTGAGCCACCCCTGCTGATCCCTGCCCCTCGAAGCATCCAGCGCAAAGGCTGGAAGAAGGGGGTGCGATTACTGCTACCTCACTGGTAGGGAACGGTGGCTTGCGGGTGTGTGGCATGTCACCGGTAAACCAGGACGTGTCCCTGCTTCCTGTTGGCCACCACAGAGCTCAACCCCCAGCAGTGCATTGGCTTTCTTGGTGCTCCCCACCGACCCACCAGTGCGGAGGGAGGTGATGTGACTGTGCAAACACTGGAGGAGGTGACGTGACTCTGCAAACCAAGTGCTGCCCATGGGAGCACCTTACCTCTGGTTTTGGTAGCAGCGGCCACAGCTATCTATGTCCTCCCTTTGCATCCTGTAGCTGCACTGAGATAGGAAAAGGCAACCAGATAACAAGAGAAAAGACATTGTGCTGGAGCAGCTGCTGCCAAAACACTACTTTTTGATGCCACTTTCTTCTGTGTGGCCCTAAATTTAGGTTGAAGAAGCAGATGTGGGGAGGATTGCAGCCTGGTATGGCCAGCAGTGAGTGCAAGATGTCAGACGGGGTCTGTAGGCAAGGTCCCTCCTCTGTCGCAGGTGTGTGACCATTGCTGCCAGACACCTGCGGCTCTGCTCCCTGCTCCGCAGCTACCAAATGCAGCAGCCTAAGCTGCTGGATTGCAGGAGCTCCTGCCAGAAAGCTGCAGATACCACCACCACCACAGCAAGGAACCGTCGCCATGCCCAGTAAGGCTTGCTCAGGAAGTTGTTGGTGGCTCTGTGTCCATGCACAGGATCTCCTCACTGATAAAACCCAAATGCTTGTGACTTGCCATATGGGGGGAGAGTCAATACCCAGGAGAGATACTCCTCACTCATGCTCCATGCCCTTGAAGCCAGCAAGGCCAACATCAGCAGAGTTCAGCTGGAAAAGTTTTGATGCTAGAAATTTCACTTGTTTCTCTAAAGCAAAGGAAAAGTCATATTTGCCAGGATGGTTAACAATTAGGGCATCGAAGTGTCATCGTTCCTTCTGGCCTTGAAGACTTCACTTCCTCTCCTCTCCCCTGACTCCCCGACTCCTCCGGCTTTTCACTGGGCAGTTGGATCATGAAACCACCACAACAGCAGCTTTGCACCACGGCTGTGAGAGCACGGCACGAGGATGCACACACTCACAGGTTTTCAGGACACATTCAGCAACCCCTGAGATGCCAACCCCGAAATGAGAGTCACCCCGGGGTATCAGCTGGGGTGGCCTGTGCAGCTGTTTGATGGGAGAAGTAAATGCTTCAGACACAAGCCTCATCTGACACTTGCTTGCGATTGGCTTGTGCTGCATGATAAAACTCTGGCGTTGCCATGGTTTTCTAGGTTTCAAGGGGTGTTTTTACTCTGTACTGTTCATTTTTCACAATTTGCTTGTCTTAGCACTTTACATAGGTTGATCAAAGCTAGTTAAAATGGGGGACATTTGTAAAAATGCTCTAAAACTATTACCTGTGATACCCAGAGTGGTGGTGGACGCTCTCAGGGAGATGTCAGGAGCAGTAAGTAGCACCTGAATGGCATCAATAGGGCTGTGTCTTAACGTCACATTGTGTTATTCTGCACAATGGTTGTATCTTCAAGAATTGAATTGCAGCGTGACTGCTCTCCCTGCCCGTGGATCGAAGAGCCTGCTAGAGCCCGTTCCTGCCACCTACATCTCTGTGAATTTATAAACCTTGCTCTAGTCCCCGGCCAGCTGAGAGCTCTGCAGATCCTTTGTAGGTCTCAGAGCTTTAAAAGCAACAGCAGACAGGCTTTCATTGTATCGGGTGCTTTGCTAATAGGAAAAAAATCATTAAAAACCAAAATAAATACATATATATTTCTTTTTTTCCTGAAAGCATAAGTAGCAGGGGGTTGAACTGAATGACAGAGGACATTTCAGCTCACAAAGCTGCTGACTCACTGCAAAAGCCTTCCCTCGCTGTGGCCACCTTGCAGGTGTTGGCAATGGTGGGGCTGTCTGGAGAGAGGGGGACCAAGGGCCCTCGGTTCCCACAGGCTCTTTGTGAGATGGGACGCCAGCAACAACCGCTGCTCCCTGGGGAATGCAGCTTCACACTGGTGTGGCCATCAGAAAGAAATGGAGTGCTGGATGGAAAATGCTGTCCAGGAGCAACACACCCAGGCAGCCTGTGGCTCTGCCGGTGCTGCAGCTTGCTGGGTCACAGCAAAGCTCAGAGCCACCCTGATTGGTTTCTTCTATGTCCATAGTGAACTACTCTTGGCCAGCAATCTCTTCTTGGCCTCTCCGTTCCCTTGCTTTTCATCCCAGAGAAATGCCTCCACTTCTCAGCAGCACCCTCTTTGCCCAGCAGCTTTCATAAGAGCTTCGGGAGTTTCCTCTTCTTTTTTTTCCTTCAATCCCATCTCGCCAGCTATCGGGTGATATTTAATGCAAATATCTTCATAGGTCAAGTCACTTCAGATGCTGAGCTGTTGGAGATGAGAGAAGTAACAAGTTGTTAAGCCTGTTCAGTTTCTATGGTAGCAAGAAGAGAGGTTTTTCATTAGGCTCCGCTTTTGAGACACCGCCTCCACAGCAGTTCCCGGGCTCTGGCGATGAACGGTCCCCCCGTGACATGTGGCTTCAGGACCTGCCAGACCCACGGACATGCTGCTGACAGAGCTGGCTGGCAGTTCGCCATCTGGAGCATGATATATGCAGTTCTCCAGTCTTGCATCTCAGTTAGGAGATGGGTATGGAGCAGAAGCCCTAGGGCTGAAGTGCTATTGAGTAGCAATTCAGGGGGAGCACGGAGGGGAACACGAAATCTTGGTGAAGACAGCCTCGTAGCTGAACTAAATGAACAAACATCTCTCCTTCTTCAAGCAGTCTTTTGGGTAGAGGACACTGGCTCCATCCCTATGACCTAAAACCAAAAGACTGCCTTTTTACAAAGATGTGAGAAACTGAACAAGAGATGAAATGCTGTCGTTCATCATGACATCATGCAGGGCTGAAAGTGCATAATCGCAAATTTAAAAACCAGGAAGAGCTTTGCAATGGTGGAACAATTTCTGTATGTAACATTTCATTTCACGTACCCTGTGGAGAAGTTCAAGTCTGCTTTTCCATCAATGTCATTTTACAATGAATTAAAGCATGTTGGGTGTCAGGGTCACCAGCACTGCTGCTTTGCTAGAAGCGCTGAGGGAGACAGAGCCTTCCCTGGAAACAGCCTGCTCCTGCATGGCGGTTTGTCTGCACACCTGTAGGTATCCTCCAAAATGTTGTTTTGAGATTTCCACAGATAGAAAACGTATCTGTCAGGTTTGTGCTGACAGAGCACATCTTTTTTAGATGTAGCCCAATATTCTTGGTTTTATTCTCAGTCTTATCGCACTGATAGGCCAGACTAGTTGTTTTCTTGACCAAAACACAGGTTGCCTTTGAGAATCAAGTAGTGATATGTTCTTCTCTCTTTGAATAGTAGGAAAAGCCTTTCTGAAGTCTCATGAGGCTGTCCCTGGAGTATGTAAAATGGTAGTTGTGCTTGGAGAGGGAGCAGGAGCCTCTGCTAGCACAGGAGGTAGGGTCAGCAAACAAAATGATGAATACCATTTTGGAGACATGTGAGGGCATTGGGGAGGTGTCTGGAATCAGAGAATGGAAGAAGGAATGGGGAGAGAATGAGAAACATGGATGCCTTTTGTTGCCTGGCCAGCGCAAATCAAGCTGAGCTGTTGCTTTTCCACCACAGGCGACCACTTTTTTCAGCAGGGAGCACAACTCTTCAGCTCCACCATACAAAAAAGGATTCTGAAAGAGCAGGAGTTCAGGATAGTGGCACATTGCATCAGGAATGGGACTCTCCTCCCTAGCTTTAGCCATCTAAAACTCCGATTCCTGATCCCATGAAAGCAAGACATTGGCTCAGTGCTGAGCCTGGCACTCACAGGGACTTGGTCCCTTCCCAGCAATGTGAAGCCATGTGGCTTCTTAAGATACACCTGTAATCAAACACCAAAATGGGTTGTTTCCACCAGCCAAGCCTAAGCTGGTCGCCCCTCTAATCTCCTGATTAGAGTCCCACTCTGTAGGCAATAAAGACAGACAGTAAACTCCAAATACCATCATCAACACTATCAATTCGCCAACCTTAGACACAGAGCTGAATCATCCCAGAGGAGTACACCTCCTTCCACTGATGACAGGGAGAACCCAGTCAGCCAGCTGGGCTGGATGCCCTGCCTCTGAGAGCTGAAGTTAAGTGAGAAGACTCCCACCTCATACACCCTCTCACATCACCCCAATCTTGCCTAATGATGCTCACTAGTCTTCTCTTCATCACTGCAGGTGACCTGAGCATTAATTAGGATCACAAGCCAGGAGGTCACAGAGACAGAGCGTCAGTGTCCAGGTCTGACTACAGGGCCTTGGTGCAGCTGCTGCCTCTACAAGAGCTCCTAGCAGTGCTTGTAGGGAATCTGGGGCATCTCTGGACAAAGAGCCATCAACAGCACAGCCCCTGCCTCCAGCTGTGCATTGACCTTGTCCAAGGTGAAATACTGCTTGATGGGCTGAGATCACACTGCTTTCTTTAATAAAAGTGGTGCTGCAGGAGAATGGGATTTTACCCTATTCCTATGACAATAAGCCATCTTCATAGCCTGGATTTCAGGATACCATGGCTGTTGTCACCTTGATGCCATTGCCCTACAGGTTACTTCAAATGTGCCAGAGAATGACAGAATAACTGAGGTTGGGAGGGACCTCTGGAGGTCATCAGGTCCCAGCCCAGCTCTAAGCAGGTCCAGTTACAGCAAGCTGATCAGGGCCATGATGAGTTTGAACACCTCCAAGGACGGAGACACTACCACCTTTCTGGGCAACCTGTGCCAGTGTTTGACCACTCTCATGGTGCCAGTCTGATGCCTTATATCTAAACAGAGTTTCCTGCTCTGCCTCATCCTTTCACCATGCACCTCCCAGAAAGGTCTGGCTTCACATTCCCTATTACCTCCCATAGGGTAGTTGTAGGCAAGAATTAGATCTCTCCTTTGCCTTCTCCTACTAAATAAGCTCGGCTCTCTCACCATCTCCTGGTACTTCATGTGCTCTAGCCATCTTGGCAACCCTCCACCAGGCTCTCTCCAGTCCATCAGTCCCCCAGCACTTCTCTCTCTATACCAGTGCTCTTCTCCCTGGCTTTCATTCCTCCCCTGAGGGAACGACACCCTTCCACATGGGTCCGACGAGAAGCATATGCAGCAAACACAGGACTGAGAGTGCCCTCGGTGTCCAGGTTCCCAGAGTGCCCAAGCACCAGGGGTCAAAACCCAGTGTTGCACCAGCGGGTTAGCAGGGAAGAAGGAGACAACCTGTCACCCTTGTTGTGAGAGCAGAAGCAGCGCAACAGGGTTTGCAACAGCACAAACTGCCACCTAGACAAGAAAACTTAGGATGGGATCTGAGCATCTTAGCAGCCCCCGAAACTGTTAAGCCTATTCCTAATTTACTAAGGAACTATCTCACAGAAAGCCTTCAAAGACCAGGGGACTCGACGGCTGGGCACAGGGCACGCTACCCTTGAGCTGCCTCGGGGAATCCCTCGGAGATTTTAGAGCAATCAGGGTCAGGTCACTTTCTCTGATATAGGAAGATGAGGCTTATGCTGAGGACGTGTACTGAAAATGTATCTGCAAATGACACGGTGACTCTGCCTTCAGCAAGTGTCACCAGGCACAGGAATTAGGGAATTTAGGAAAAAACCCTCCTGCCTGCGAAAGATTTTGCATGCAGAAGACAGAGAGCATAAAGGGCTGGGGGTGCCTTCATGTACACATGGAGCCCTGATGGCACCACGCAGTTCGCAGGCCTGACCTAACAGCACCCAGCTGTGGGATGACCCTGGGAGAGATCAGAGGTTGCCTCACGCCTCCACGGAGCCTGGTGGCACAATTTAGCAAGGGTCTCCCAAGCACAGCTGTGAAATACGGGAGTAACTCACCCTCCCCGCTACGCTCCCCCCAGCCGCCCCGGCACATCGAGAAGCACCCTGGTGCACAGCCTGCCCACCACAAAGGAGCCATCACAGCAGCGTGGGCTTGCAATAGGCTCTGAAGTGGAAGAAACTGTTTTCTCAGCATTTTACTTCAACTAATGTGTTCAGGCTAGTATCACACTGCGCTATTAATGCTGACCCGGTTTGTAATTCTGCTTTCATGTTGGCTCCATTTTTCTCTTTTTAATACCACTATCTACCCTTCTGGTTCTTAAATGTGGGACCTATTTTTCTGTCTGCTGTAGCAGAAAGAGCTAATTTGGTCCTTCTGTGTATAAGCAACAGGACTGTGAAGTGGAATAGAAGGCGATTTTATCTCTGTGTACGTCCTTGGTCAGATTGACACTAGAATACTGCATCCTGCTGAGGTGCCATATTTTAAAGAGGACATCAAAAAATTGGAGCGGGTGAAGAAAAGAGCCATAAAAAATGGTTTGAGAGCTGAAGAAAACCACTTACAGGGAGACACTTCTAGAGGTCAGCCTCTGTAACTTGTCAGAAAGAAAACCGAGAAGTGATTTGATGATGTGTATAAGTACATGTGTGGAGAGAAAATACGGGATGCTAAGGGGGTACTAAAAATTTAGTCTGAGAAAGGCACACAGATAGACAGTGATGGGCACTGGAGAACGTGCCGAGCTGAATTAGAAATCAGGTGTACTTTTTAACCGTAAAGACGTTAACCCTCAGAAGAAAACTGCAAAGTGAGCGATGGGTACTGCATTTCTTGAGGTGTCTGAGACACGTTTGAGTGCTAATTCTGCATGTCAGGATAGAGGCAGGGATTCCTGGGGGATGCAAATCAAGGGGCATTTGCCTGAATACAACCTGGGAGGTGACAGAATCCAGGTTCACAGAAACAAAATTGCATACTTAATTTCATATGCCCTTTTTTCTGGTTGCCCATCAACGTTCTTGGACAAAACCCTTAGGGAAGCAACTCAGTCCCCTAATGTATTAATAAACTGTTAGTAAGCAAAGTGGTCACTTTTAAGGCTGGGGAGGAAGAACTGGGATTCTCAGACACACAGGGGTATGAGGATGGATGCTGTGAGGCTGCTCCACCTTCAGCACCATGGAGCCAGGGCGTCATCGCCGGTGCCCCGGCCAGACCCGGTATCTCCACTCAGCAATGCTCTGGCCAGCATGGCCATACCCAGAGATGCTCATCCCGCCTGGTGAGAAAAATGTCATCAGGCTCCTGAAACTGAACTTTTCTCACTGTCTCTGCTGGTGGGTACCAGCAGCAGCTCCACAAAGCAGCTCATAAAGTCATGTCTTCAGTGTACAGGAGAAGGGGTTAAAGGTTGTAAAGCCCAAATCACAGCAGAACTCATCAAGACCAGGTCTGGAAGATCACTTAGTCCACTCCCCTGCTCACAGGTAGAATGGCTCCTCCAGTGCTGTTCCTGGGGGACAGTTTGTAGTTCAGACACACCTCGCGGGGATGGAGTCTCCACAACACTTCCAGTTTTTCCTGTGGGGATGTTTGTATTCTTTCCCTTGATGTTTAACACATATAGCCCATATGTTAATTTGAGCCTGTTTCCCTCTGCCTTACCCACAGCGGATACTGAGAAGGGTAAACCCTCTCCCTCTTTACAGATTTTTAGTATACTTTCCTTTTTAGATTTTTAAATATTTTTTTTAAAAAATAGATTTTTTTTAAAAAAACAATCAAGTTAAACTCCCTTAAAGTTTTCTTCTTTAAAATGTAGCGACCCTCATTGTGAGCATCCTCCACAGACCACGTTCTCAGCACCTCTTCTGCTTCTTACTGCCTTTCTGTGGAGGCCCTCAGATCCCCTGTGTCCTCTTAACAACAGTGCCAGAACTGGGGACGGACGCCAAGGGGACGAGGACAAGAGGCCCTTTCTTCCACCAGGAGAGCAGGACACTGGTCCCTCACGCCTGGCTGGTGATGCCCTGAGACACCCAGACCCTTTCCTGCACTGCTGCTGCTGCTCAAGTCACTTCCCCGTCCTGCACATGTACACTTAATAAATATATCCCCAATTATGCAACTCCTCATTAGTAAACATGGACCTTTTAAACGGCTCCTACACGTCTGCATCAGAAAAATAACATGTCACAAAGCCGCACAGAGAAACTTCCAATTAAGCTCACTTTGTAAATCATCTGCGGTTTCTAAACAAGCCTGGCGCGTACACATTCCTCTTGGTTTCTCTCCTGGTGGATATCTGCAGTCAGCACTTTGCACACAGACTTTTGCAGTTGCTTTAAAGCTAAAGCTGCTCAGAGCGAGAGCCGCATGCCCTGCACCCAGCCCCAAGGCCAGGAACTGCATCCAGCCCCCAGCTACAGCTGCTAGACACACAAACTGAAAGCTGCTGGGCATGTAAACCAACTATTAAGCTACTTCTAGCTCTTAAAGCTTCCTCAAGTGCTTATGAATCTCCAAAGCAGTTTGAACCCTTTCTTTCCCCAATGATTTCTTGCTCTCTTAAGGACATATTTCTGCAGATGGCTGCATTTGGGAGGTTTCTGTTGGCTCTAGGAGTCAAGTGGTCTTCAAGAATTCAGAGCTCAGCAGGACTTTGAGTCCCTTCCAGCTGAGCTCTTGTGCTCTGCAGCCTCTGCGCAGCTTAAGAAATTTCAATATTTACCAATCATCTGGTGCAAGCATCATATCCCAAGGAGCCCTAAATCAAAGGGGTTACAAGCTCTGCATACACAGTGTAGAAAACCCCATTTGAGGGACTTGTGCTGGACGAGCAAGCGGGTTCTGCACACTCAGCTGCATATTCCTCCCTGTACAGGAAAATTACATGGAAAACTCTGAGGCTTAAATAAAAAACACGGCTTAAATGTAAATTCATAATGAGTCCTGAGAGACTGGAGAAGATATTGAAACGTTTGTTTCATAGCGTGCTGAACTCATTCTCAAGGAAAAAATGAATTTGTCTCAAGGTAAAACTGAATGTGAAGAGCAGAGCTTCCCAGAGACACAAGTGGGCCAGCTTTGTGCCATGTAGCAACAGCAACTGAAAAAGCCTGGCGGGAGCAGAACTCCTTCAGGAAGCCAAACCAGGAGATACATTGCCGTCTGTCTTTGGGAGCACGTGGCAACGGTGCCAGCCCTGTCTTCACAAAGAGCAGGCAAAGCCCTGCCCAGCTGCACGTGCCCCACAGTGCCCCAGCCGGCTCCGGGAGCTGCTTGGCCATGCGACGAGCCATCCCATGGCAGTGGTCTGGACAGATTCCTTCAAGCAAAGGCCATATTTGATCTCAGCCTCTTGGAGCACACCATCCATAGGTCTGCTAATGAGCACTGGGGACATCAACAAGCCATCAGTACAGCCTGGCCATGTCCATGCCAGATGTCCCACCACCACCCTCACCTCTTCCTTTGCCCACCTCAGCTTGTCTGGCTGGCATCCCGGGTTTCTCATTCAGGCTGGGGTGGTCATTCCCTGTGTGCTTGTCCAGCACCTCACACAACCAGGCCACTCATCTGCCCCAGGTCTCTGAGGAGATGCCCACAGGAAGATCAATTTTCTTAGCACATGCCTGTAATGGGACCCTCTGTCCCCCTCCCTTGAGAAGAGTGAGGTTGGTGGGTTTGTTCATTCTCCCACGGCAGGGCAGACGGGTGGGAGCAGGCAGCCTGGCAAGAAGCATGTAGTCCAGGAGGAGAGTCTGATAGATTTTTGATCCCCAGCAAGTGATATTTTTTCATCTGCCTCATGCCTCTGACTGCCCATGTGTGGCAGCGGCAGCGTTTCCTTTGTGTTCCCCTTTCGCCTTACAAGGAGCAGGCAAAGCCCCCCTGCCACACAGCAACTGATGGACCCTTGGCCTCCTCATCCATGATGGGGGCTCGACCAACATGGCAAAGCCTCGACTGGGGCTCCCGCTGCAGCCCCCCACCGTGCACAGCTAATTCCTCCCTCGGCTTCAGCCTTCCCTTGTACCCTGCGTGTTTGGCGCAGGGATTGATCTTGTGGGCGACAGCCCTGGTGTTCGAGGTTTCATGGTGAGCTAGAAGAGAGGGCCTGGGAAAATTCAAATAATGTGCCTTAAGAAAAGAATCAGCCTGTAGACCACGCAGCATTATTTCATTCCCAGCAGCTCACTCAGCAGCTCTGATGTCTCTGCTGGTGGCCGGCTTTAATTTCCATCTTGGACTTGCTGAACAGAGCCAAAAAGGCTGAAAGTCTTCGTACATGCTTTACGGGTATTCGCTGGGCAGGACCAGACGATCACTGGCATACAGAAGGGAAGGGAAGGGAAGATACCACATCTCCTTTGGAGATGGGTTTGCATTGCCAGGAGAAGACAGGTGGGAGCGGGCAGCCTGGCCATAAATATTCAGGCCAGGAGAACAGACCATCACTGGCCACAAAATGTTTCCAGCACTCTTCTGAATCAGCCTCAAATCTCTTGTAAGAGACCAAAATCTAGCGTGCTGCAAGGAGAGACAAGGGGGCAACCAATTCTCGGCAGTAGCAGGGGGATTCCTGAGGTGAACTACCTTACCCCAGCTGCAGAGCACAACCATCTATCCAAGCAGGAGAAGGTGAGGGGGTCCGAGTCCTTCTGTAACCCAGATCTAGGGATTGGTTTTACCACGTGTTAGCAAAACTCACCAGCTATGAGAAACCACGGATTAACCACGAAAGCCATATAAACTGTTGTCTCAGAGCACAGACCACAGTCAGAGCACACTCGTCATCTCCCTTTTAGTGCATTTGGTGTAAGTAATGGCATTTCCAATCACCTTCTCCAGGAGCAGCCTCAGCCCTGCGCAGGGTAGATCTAGCTGGAAATGAGCTTGACCACACCCTGGAGGATGGGGAGACCTGGCCATTTTCATGCACCTCCTCAAGTGCACCACTCAGCACCTCCTCTCCTGAATCTTCATCCCCTTTGCCAGGGTGAATGAGAAGACATGAACCCAAATGATGTTTATGCTGGTTGGAGCGCAAGTGCAGCCTGCCTATATCCTGCCAAAACTCCGCAGCTTGAGAGGAAGGAGCCAAAAATTATATATCAAAGAGGGAAAAAAGGCTTCCCGGCCCCACAGGCAACCAGAAGCAGCCATGCAGGACAGATTTATAAAGTAAAGCACAGTGCAAAGAAAAGTCTCTTTCCAACACCCCCTTCTCCCTTGTTGTCCCCCCCCAAGGCTCAGGTTTGTTAATAAGTTTTGTTAGGGACGGAGCAGACACGGGCAGTGGCCATCTCTTACCACCTCTCCTAACCTGGTCATTGCACTGTGGGGTATTGTCAGAAAGCCACTTGCTGACCCTGGCTGGACCATGCTACATGTGAAAGCCAGGCTGTCCCCCACCCTTCCCATCGCCCAGCATATCTGCACAGCAGATCCACTGGCAACTGTTGGGCAGGAGTGGTCCGAGGGAAAGATGACTGTGTTTCGGCATCCGAGGGATGCAGTGGTCCGAGGGAAAGATGTTGCAGAAATTATGTGAGGAAGCATCTGTACAACAGTCAGAGCTCTGGATGTTCAGCCTTCCTTGGGCCCTTGATAACTCCCAAATTTCCCATGCCTTCCTCTCTCCTGCTAAAGGAAGAATCCCCTCTGCTGTCTCCTGGAGGATCCTGCCTAGTAAGTACCAGTTATCTACAGCTCCCCTGGAAAAATGCCCTCTCCTGTCCCATCTCTCCCTGCTCATGGTGTTTGCCAGGAAGGGCCAGGATGAAGGTGCACAGCCTCGGTGTTTCCATGCTACCAAGTCAGTGTCACTACTTTGAGTGTGCTGGTCCCACTTGGCCAGGCTGGGCTAACCATGGTTCAGGAAAAACTAAAACGAGGAGCCTTGCAGGGAGCGAGGAAGGGGTTTAACCATCTGCAAAGGAGGACTGCATTGAGACAGAGCTTGGGATCGACTAGGTACCAGGGTGGTCAAGGGTGCGTGTGCTCTGTCTGTACCCAAGACACTGAGGGACTACGGGACATCTGAAGGTAGGTAACCACCAGGCTGCAATGCTGGTGGGACAGTGAGGGCAAGGGACACTGAGGAGATACAGACCAACACAAAGAGGTTCTTCCCACCCAAAATTTATTATCTAAACTGCTTCCCCTTGACTCCCTGTATAATGAATGGCACTCTGGAGGCCCCACTCATCTGAGCCTGGAGAAGGCATCTCGATGTGTCAGCTTACCCATTTCACTCCACTGACTCTACAGGGAATCTGGGTGACCAGCTCAGACACAAGTATCTGCAGTTGGGCAAGAGAACTCCAAACTTGGCCCCCTAGAGCAGCCATGGATCCTAACTCGGGCAGTTGCATCATCATCCCAAGACTCATTCCAGCAGCAGGAACTCCTGCCACCAGTCTCTTCCCCATCCCGTCCCACAGTCCTTCCCCAATTATGTTCAACACCGTCTCAAGCAAGCATGACCTCGCTCTGGGAAGCCGTGTGGTGGGCTCTGTCAGGTGCGTCCAGACACAACCTTGTTCCTGTCCCATTACCAAATTCAGCCAAGGATTTTTTTCTTAAGTGTGATGGAATTTCTTTGTCCTCTTAAAACTGCTCTGCACCACCAGAGGAAAATTCTGGCCAGGCAGCCTGCAGGTAACTCCTAGCAGAAGGTCTGAGAGCTGAAACAAGGTATAAAATACCTCTAGTTGGAAGAAGTCTTTGAGAAGCAGAGTTGCTGGGTCTCTAACGAGAAGCAAAGTCTTCATGTTCCCAGGGTCCCCGTCCCCAAATCCTCTGCAGCACAACTGTGGATGTCTACATGCAGCTGCTGGCAGGCTGCTGGCACACCCACGCAAAGTCCCAGCAGTGCAACACAACTGAAAAACCACGAAACCATCTCCGTCGCTGAGGAGCAGAAGCACAATAGCTTCATTCCCACCTTGGCTGTAACTACCACCACCAGATATGAAGGGAACCTGCTGAACAGACTCAGTCTAAGTGGGTTCATTTTTTGCATAATAGGGTTTCTGGTGCCAAACGCTTAACAGCTCCCTTTGGGAGGCTGCAGTTTGCTTTTGTTTCTGGACAGCTCGAGAGGAAGGAGCATGCCCTGGAGAACCATGTACCAGCAGGGTCCTGCACAGAGCAATGGGGCACTCGTGGCAGTGGGGACCTGAGTGTGAGTGCCAGGATAAGCCAGATCTGGCTGGGCTCTGTGCATACACAGGAGAAAGGCAGAGACAGGGAGACTGGCAGAAGGTATATGTGATCCATCCTGTCACTCCACACTCATCCCTGATTACTGGTGGCCATGCTACCCCTGGAGCTCATTAGCTGGTCCCAAGTCTCTTCTTCCCCTTTGTCTGGGCAGCATCCAAGCATCCCCAGAAATGCTGTGGTCTCAAACCGTGTGGGTACACCTAGCTGCATCCCCTGTGAACAGAATACTCAAATCTTTTCTCTTGCCATTGCCTGAAGGGCTCCTGAATCTTACCCCCTTCCCTGTGTATCCCACTGCCTACCATCGTCTCAGTTATCTAATGAGCCCTAGTTGTTGTGCAACAGCAATATACCTAAGCCTTCTGCCCTCCTGTAGGTTATACAACCAAATACTTGGTTTATTTGCTTGATTACAGCAACATACCATGGTGGCAATTTCTTTTTTTCCTTGCCTTACTGGGTAACTTGCTGTGTGTGGCTTATGGACCCATTGTGTACATTTCTGGTGATCTGTGTTAAAAAACCAAACAGGCTCAGGTGGAAAGAAAGGTTGCTGAAGAGGATCCATCTTCAGCGGAGAGAGAGAGACCAAAGGAGCTTGTACAGTCTAACAAAGCACAAGGTGTTGCTTTATATGATGATTCTATAAATACATTCAGGGACGTAGGATAAATATCAGGGAGTAAGAACCATTTGTTAGAAGATGACATTAGCAGAAGATCAGATGGATACAAATCAAGTGTGAACTTATTTAGATTGGAAACTAGTAGAAAGTTTCCAAATCATCTGTGAGAACACAAAACATCTGGATATGCCACAGAGCTGGAAAAGGCCTCCTGGGTCACTGGCTGCAGCGGGCTCCTCTCCATCTTAAAACCGATTAGTTTTTCATTTGTTCCTTTGTTTTAAAACAAGTTTCCTGCTCTTCTCCCATCCACATCTGTATTGCATACCCGGGGGAGTGCTTTCCCCTCTCCTCACCATTGATCTCCCTTGCCCGGAGCAGGTGGGCACACAGGGACGCAGGCCAGCATGCCATCCTACCCCACCACTGCCTGACCTCCTCCTCAAGCATCTCCCCAGCCGAAGCCGTTTGCTCTCACATGCTTCGCTTGGGCTCGTGTCTTGCAAAAGCACAGCTGCCTTGGCGGGTGAAGGAGGTGAGCGCGGACGGGGTGCCAAGCGTTTGCTTAAGCTGGGCAGGTTCCCAGTTTAAATAAATCTAAATTCCCAGGATCTAGAGAGGGAGGCTGACCCGGCAGTGCTGCCGGTGTGCTGCTGGCAGCCCCGCCAGGCCAGCGGAGGGGCCGGCCGCCTGCCCTGCTCCCCCGAGCTGAGGCATGCAGATCCACCACGCAGGGGAGGAGCACATGAATCGCAGCTCTCAGCTCCTTGGCGAGGGGGAAGGAGCCCGGTCCCCCAGCACCACGGTAGAAATGTCTAATTAGATACAACAGAGGGATAGATATGCATACTCAGGGACCTTTCTACATAAGCATAAATTAAGGAAAGCCAAATATTTATTTTAAATGGCTGTGCCATATGCTGATGAAAAGCTAATCTGCACAGAAAAAACCACACTGTAAACAAACTCCCCAGAAGCACCTCACATTCACTGAGCTTCGTCTTTCTGAGCAAACTAAGAAGAAGAAAATAAAATCAACAGCATCCATTATAGACTTCCTTCCATAAGAAAATCAGGCAGGCTTAGGATGACATGGGCCAGTGCTTTTCAAACTATCATCTGCAGCCCTCCCAGAGCACCACAGGCTATTTGCTAAGGGCCTGCAGAAGGTATTTAAGAAAAACAAACTTGCTGCGTTTAATTCACAATACAGGGATCTTTAGCCTCAGTAGAAAAAATGCTAGGGGGCTGCAAATCAAAAGCAACTGAAAAACACTACTGTATACTTTAGGATCAGGAACTAGGAGTCAGAGGGACAGTTTTGTCTCCTCCACTGACCCCAGGACCTTGGGTGAGTGACTTCACCTGCACCTCTCTCCTCATCTTTCTACCACCTCAACTCCCCATAAACATTTGTAGCATCTCTTCTTGTGCACCCGAACGGTACCCAGCACAACGGGGCCCCAGGACCCTACAGAAACACATCACTATTAACATCCCCTTATTCTTCTAGCCCTCCAAAAACACTCTGTCCCCAGCATATCCCAAAGTTTTAAGACATTTCAAGATACAAAGCAACCTATTAGGAAGTCAAATTTGATTAAATAGAAAAAGTTTTCGTAGTGGCCATAACAAACCAGCTCTGGAGATTAGCATGTTTTTAAGCAGCAAGGCTGGACGACGAAGCCTGTCGGCAGTGCCTGCAGTCGGCTTCCTTCGTTCACCGAGCCACTTCCACCCTCTTACATACGTTCTCCTCACCAGCAAAGATGCAAAGAGCACCGTTTTTATCAACATGCATATTGCAGTGTTGTGAGCAGCTCCTTAAGGTTATTCCCTTTTCCTTCTCCATTATATTTATAAACCCTGTGCAGAGTTGCTATGGTTTCTGTTACCGCCAGTCCAATTGGTATTCAGTGCAGTTCTTCTCACCTTCACCATTTGGGTGACCTTTACTTCGCAAGGAAGATCTCATGCCATCAGCCCATTCAATTAGATGTCACACAACATGCTGTGCAAGAACACCAACCGCTAAGCAAAAGGCGGCTCTGTGGAACAAATTCATCTGCAAAGGCTGTCTGAGAGACAGCTAAACAATGGTAATTATTTCAAAACAAATTGGAACCAGAAAGCGCAACCCAGCAGTGTAACTGCTAGACAAAAAGGAAAGCCACAAAAAGAAGAAATTTCAGCTCCCAACATCTTGGATACTCCGGTATCTTCCTCTAGGCAAATATTTTTCTACCTTTCTTGCTCTCCAAAGTCAAGTTCAAAAAACTCTTACTTTCAAGACAGTTTCTTTTACGTCAGTTCAACAACTTATGCAAGGGACTGCTCACGAATGGGAGCAACAGTTCTAATCTGGTAGTAAGAATTTCTCTCTTTGCCAAACTAATATTCTAAATATTATATTTAAGCGACTTTGCACAAAGCTACACTACTTACTGTACAGCCAGCCAGCCAAGCAGGATACATGATGGTTTCCTCCAAAAGTAAGCATGCTGGGAATGGGCTCAGCAGCTTCATGCACCAACCATATCACAGGATCCCCAAAACTCTAACCAACACACTGAACAAAAAACTCATGGCTTCCCCCTAACTCAGAGAAAAATGTTCCTACTATAACAAAGAAGTCACAAATACACAAAAGCCAGAAAATCGAGCTTGGACACGATACAACCCTAACTCAGCCCGTGCGGTAGGAATGGGAACATCCCCACACTTTGCCTCTTCGTAACAAAGCCAGAACTTTCCTTGTGGCTCTTTGTTGGCCGTTGAGGTAAGTGTTCTTGCACTGGGCAACCAGGCTAGCCAAGCCACCTCATCCCATACGCTTTTAATGCTAGTTAGGGCCTTCTAAAGAGGAGGAAAATTGCCTGGATCTTTCCATGACACCTAGGTGCAGACATGCGTAGGAGCATGGCACTTTAGCTGATCAAAAGACAGCTCTGTATTGCACAAAAGGAGCTCCCCTATTATAGGTATTGAACAACCGTATATGCAGTAAGTGGGTCAGAAGAACAGGTCACAACCAGCATACAAAACCAGGCTGGCTTAGAAAGCAGAGAGGGTCAAATGCCCCTGTGCTGTGGGAGGTGGGTACATCACTTGCTGCTGCAGCTCTGGTAGCTAAGGTTCACACGGAAGTCGGGCTCTGAAACACGGGTGATTGAGGCATCCGCAACCACGGCCAAGCTTTTGCACGGCGCTCTCATGAAACACTTAACGTGAGCAGGGAAAAAGACCGTGTGCCACATTCTCTGAATTGAAGCATCTCTCTGCTACCACCGACACGGGTGGCTTTATGCAGTCTGCGTTACTCCATCAGAGGGCTACTGAGACTACTCCTACCCGGCTTGGCTGCAGCCTGCGTCAACAGTGTTGTTCAGTGGCCGGCTCACACTCCGGCCCGGAGTGGGCCCCGGCTGCCGCCACGGTGCTGACACCCACTTTATACCAGTGTGTTGCTCTGCACTCCCGATCTCCCTGCTTGCTCCCTGGTAGCACTTTCACTGGCATGTTCATCATGTTCTTACCTGTCACTACAGATCCGAAAAATTCTCAGTCCACGAACTGATTCAGGGTAGTTTATTCCAAAAACAGACAAAAAAATTTTCACTATTTCCTCTGCTGCTTCCATTTCCTTGTGCCTGGACCGTACAGCTAAGGCTTTGCTCACTTGATGGAAGCCTTCTTTACAGCACACAAGCTCTTTCATCTTTACCATGATCAGAACAAGTCAGCGCACCTTTGCTATTTCACAGTCTCTTTTAAACTGGGGTGAGCTGAACTTTCTATGCAAAGATTTGACCTCTCCTGAAATCCCTTGATCAGCAATTTCCCTTGCTCGCTCTTTCATGCTTGAGGCATTATGAAACGCTGGAAACTACACATACTTTCATAAGGAAGTTAGTGAGAAAATTCAAATAATCAACTTAGTCCCAAGAGACTTGGGGTCTCTTTCCAAGTTTGAAAGCTCTTTCCTAACAGAAGTTTTGCTCTTGAAAGTCGTCTGGTTAGCAGGCAGCTGATGATATAGCTTCTCTGGAGCCTGATTATACTTCCAGCCCAGGGGCAAGTAATAAAAAAGCCTGCCCGGCTCTGTGAGGTCTGAATCAGGTGCTAACACTGAACATCTGCTGGGGCCTCTGCTCTCCTCTCCCCCACCCTCCTTCCATGCCTGGGCATTGGAGCATTCCCCATTTTATAGCTTGTGGCAACAAAAGGCTAATTTAAGAGGGAAAGCATTACTGACAGCGTTATCCAAAAAAAACCAGACTCTGCTTTAACTGCTCTTCATCCAGGACTTTGGTGAATCCAACACCACTGTGACATGCTCAAAAAATCCGCATTGTATGGCAGCCTTTAGAAACAGTTACCAGCAAAGCACTCACAGCCCAACCCAAGCAAGACAAACAGACTCTACACGTATGTTTATTACTTCATACAACCAGATTGCTTATTGTACAAAAATTAACAGTGCCACCCAAGAGGGCCTTCGCAGATGTTTAGAAAGAGACACGTAAACACAACTTTAAAACATGGTTTTTATGCAATTTAGGTACAAACTACTGAAGCACCACACATTGTGTGCGTATATATACGCATACCCACGTGCTCGTATAGCTCCATACAGACACAGACTGAACAAATTGTCACGGCAGGCTGTGATATGCTCATACGTTGCTCTCTGAGGAATCCAACATCCTTACACAAGGTTTTCCCCCAGTGGGACATGAATTGGACTTACATTGAGCTGTAAGCTCATCCTTATGGCCTCGAGTTGCTGCCGCTGTTGGCCCAGCCTTCCTTCCCTGGTTGCTCCTTGCTGCACCCCGCTGCTGGCTCCCCTCTTGAGTTAATAACCCCATCTCCAAGCCCACCTAGGTGAGTGCACCAGAGCTAGGGTCAGCATACAGGGTCAGATCCCTATCCTGAAAAGTCTCAGCAGGGAAGGGATGGTCTCTGCCTTGCGGGGTGCCTGATCTAGCAGGGCCCAAGTCACGGGTGTAACATTTGGGCACAACCATCGTACATATAAACAGCTACAGCCTGGAAACTTTCACTTTTCTGTTTTGCAGCAGTAAAGGATGAATGGACCTGTACAGGAAAAACATATTTGGGGTAGAGATATCATGACCTTTAGAGAAAAAGACCACGGCACTTGAATAATTCCTACTAGAGGGAATGCCCAGTACAGTGAATTTTGCTTAACATCCAAGAGGGAAGTTTAACGCCTTAAGGTAGAAGGTTCATCAAAGAGCTAAGGAACGACATTTTTGCTAAACGCTGTGCTTTCATCAGCAGGAAGGGCACTGCTGCTTGCAATATGAAACTGAGAAAACTGGTACTTAGACCTTTCTAAGCAGCAACTGCTGAATCCCTGCTCTCTGAACAGGGTAAGTTATTGGCATTCATGTCTATTCCCTTGTAGATCTTGCTTGTGTAGACTAAGTTCCTCGGGCAGCAATAGCCTCTCTAGTGAGAGACCCTGAAGTGCTAATCTTTCATGGACCACGAAAGATTCATGTAGCTTTACTAATTTCTAGTGCAGTAAAACAAACAAACAAACAAAAAGAGTAACGGCTGCAGCCTACAGCTTTCATAAAAAAGAAAAGACAGACTGTAGCAATGTTTTCAAAGCCTTCTCTCTATCCAGTTATTCCCTGGGAGGAACAGACTAGCCCTGGTAGGAATTTATCCAAAAATTATGAAGAGTCAAAATGGCTTCTACTTGCTCATCTTCCAATACAGAGAGAGCTGTTCCTTTTAGTCTGACAGCCGCAGGTATGGTGAATCCCAAGGGCTCTACTGTGCGGTTAGTGCAAACTGGTCAGGAAAGAAGCACCTGGAGCTTTTATTCTCCCTATAGGTAAAGAGGGTAAAGGCTGATGTTCTTTCTGCACTAACCTCCCTGTCCAGGAGTGTAACAGGGCCTAATGCTAGCTAGCAGAGATGCTCTGTCCTTCAAAAGATATCAACAGCCGCTGTATCTCAACCAGTCTGGGAGCCCTAGAAGGTATTTTTCTGGAGTGCCACATGGAAACATGCTTCTAAAGCTCCAACTGAGTGTCATGTCAAATGCAAGACTGACAGAATCTCCATGGTGTTCCTCCATGCAAATTGGGACAGCCCTTTAAAATGACAGGATCAATCCGAGACGTGGTCTTCACATACAAAGAAAAAGGAATACTGAAAAACAAAACAGCAATGGTAAAACAGCTTTAAAAGTCGCTCACGTAATCAGATAGATGCTGCAGAGCTGTCATGCACATATTGTGACAGTCCTTGCTACTAACAGTAGACACACTTGAGCAGCATTCGCCTTAGTGGTTCATATGTCACGGCCCAAGAGACCAGCGTGCTGAATTACCGACATTACTGGGAACTTCCAAGAACTAGCAAAAAGGAGCAAATAAGGATATATTTCCATTCAAGAGGAGGTGCTGTCTGTTTCTTACTCCAGTTTGCCACATCTAGCTATGCCACTAGGAGTCTCAGCAGAGAGCCGACGAGCAGAACACCTACTGAACTGCACAGCAACTCACATCCACCAAGATACTTGGGGCCTAGCTCACAAAATCACCAAAAATTTGAGAGCTTGCATATTCCTCTGTAAATTTAACCTCTCTTCCCCATTTCTACCACAGGAAACCTTCATATGTCAGACTTGCAGCCTGAGTTTGTGAAAAACTCATATAGTCAGCATGACAGTTATACTCTAGAGAGAGGATTTCTCACGCTAGAATCTGTAACCCAACCCTTCTCATCCCTGTACTTGTACATGGGAAGGGAAGAAACAGGTAAGAACATAAATGAGATTATACAGATTATTTTCCCCTAAAATTTTCCTCATTTATACATTTTTAAGAAAACTTCATTAAAAAAAAATTAAGCATGAACAGTTCTACAACATAAACAGATGCAAATTCCATTGCCTAGTAAAGCTAGGAAAGAATTCAAGTCTAATCAGAAGAAGTGGAAGTCCACAGCCATGTGTTTTAAGGACAGCCTTGTATTTTAAAGACAGCCTTGATATTAGTGTCTTTACCGTATTAAACTCTTGATACTTAAATAGTAATATCTAGACAGCACAGACAAAGTATAGGATGATACATATGCATAAAAGTGCAAGATGTAACTTAAGTCAAAGTGTCTACTGGTCAAACTGGTACAAACTATGTTCAGAGATCAAGCATAAACCAGACTAAGAGCAATCAAGGCCCTTTTCTTCTCCTCTCATTTCCATCAGAAGTCATCACAGGTAACATCAATCCAGTCTGAAGTGACATCGATTCCAAATGGGTGCACATGAGAGGAGAGCCGAGCCCATGTCTTGATAGAAAACTGATCCTCATTTCCTCTGTGTAATGCCAATTAATCCACAGGCTTTGCTCTGAATATCCGAGCAGAGAGGGAGAGAACAGTAACTTTGATGCCACATTCAAGGGAGGCAGAGTCAGCAGCTCAACAGAAATGTAGCACTTAAGAGCAGGGGGTACAGCGAGCCCTTGTTAGCTCCTCTGGAGTCACATCCCCCAACCAATTTGATTCCAGCCATGAAAGATGACCATGAGGAGGTTAAGTAACACTGCTCTTCATTGGAAAAGTAAAAAGATTATCCTCACAAGTATAATTTTCCCTTCCTGTTTGTCTTATTTTACTATTTCAGAGATAAAATACCTTTTACAATATCAGCTCATTATTGCGTTCATTCCCTTTAAAGGCAAATGGAGTTTAAAAGATCTTGTCACCAGAAGGGGGTGGGATGGGGGCAGAGGCAGACCTTTTATTAAACCTTAGAAAGATTTCTAACTCATTTTGCAAATGAAAACAACAAAAGCCATAAAACTCTAGCAAAGGTGAGCTGTCACTGAGATTAAGCAGATCCAAACTCCACCATCCACTTTTCATACTTTTCCAGGTCTGCAGCAGAAACAGATTTGGAGATTTTCTTCAGAGCCAGCTCAAAGTCCCCCTTGGTAACCGGCATCTGAAGCTCCTCTTTAGAAAGTGCACGAATCTCTTCTGGAGTTAAGCCGTTAATACGTCGTCTCATTGCCATTAAAGAGGCATCCCTGGAAATACAGGACAATGTATGGGAGCTAATTGCTAGCAGCATGTGCTGTAAGCCTATGAATTTTGATTGTATTCTCTTGCTAGAAACCACTGGCAGGAACACTTAAGAGAGCATTTATTTACCATAGAAGATGTGGTTCACATCTTTCTTAGCTTCCATGTTCCCAGATCACTACATTAATTCAACATAAAGAATGCATTGGCACCAAAACCCATTTAAGCATATGGTAAATGTGCAGAGATAATTAAAACTATAAAACTGAAAACCTTTTACAAAGATTCATAGAGATGAAATTTTACAACTTCAGTGCAGGAAAGGGCAGGGTGGGAGAGGAACTGCATTCAAAGACTTTTTTTTTTTTTTTTAAAGTAGCCTGGATTTTGCACCCCCAACCCCTTAGATTTCAACCTTCTCCCCACCGTGTAGCCCAAAAGGACAGTCAGCAAGTGTTCAGAGTGCAGCCCAGCTCTGTTGCCTGCTCGCACATAGCACCTGAATCTGCAAAGGGCAGAGCAGGAGGCATCAGGCACCAGCATCACATGGCCCTGTAGGGCTGAGGCCATCGGTGCCTGTGGCTCCTCATGCTCTACCTGCTCCACGACTCCTCCCCAGCTCGGATGCTGCCAGCGTGCCCACTGGCATGTAGAACACCGCTCATTTCTCACACCATGGCCCACATGCAGTCTGAAATTACATTTTCTCTTTCCCCAGGTTTTTCCCAGCAAGGGATAACACAGGCCTCAGGGAGAAAAGGTAATTTAACTATTGCACTGCATGACACACACCAAGTTTTCAAAACCATGGAGTCATTTCACAATTTCAGCAATGCAGCAGGGGAAGAAAAAAAATCCCAAGCCACGTTCTTAAAGGATCAGTTTCTCTTGGCAGGGATCCTAACGTTGTAAGGGACATAGACTTCCTACCGGTAAGTTTTTCAAAATACTTATCCTCCACCAGAAAAGCCTCATTTGTCAGAAAATGAAACAAATTGTGGGAACAGGATGGAAATAAATTCAATACTAATGCTATAAACTATCTGTATCACACTTCCACCTAGAAGATTCAGGCAGAAACCAAGACGATGCTGCACTGCGGGCTGTCCAAACATACAGCATTACAGAAGCCCCAAAGACATATTCTGTGAAAGGTTCCTTTGCATCACAAAATTCTAGTTCTTAAACTCATGGGATTTTTTTAAAAAAAAAAATAAATCCAAACCTGTTTTGCACTACATTAACAAATATTCAGTAAATGCAGACAATGGTAACATGAGATTTGCTCAGACAATTTTTTTATCTTCAGAGCCAAAAAAACTTAACCACATCTCACGCAAAGACTGCTCCACACGACAGTAACGCATGGTTCCAGTAAACAGATCTGGGCCTCAAACACAGTCACTGTTAGCATGGCTTCAGCTGTAGTGGGTATTGCCTTTTATCACATAATGTAAATGATGACTTCCCATGCAGTTTTATTTGCAAATTAAGGGGGCTGAGATACCTGCAAACATTAGTGATGTCAGCACCAGAATAGCCTTCAATCTTCTCAGCAATTTCTTCAAGGCTGATATCAGGATCCAGTTCTACCTCCCGAAGATTAATCTTAAGTAGTTCTGCTCTGCCTTTTGCTACAACATAAAAATACTTGTTTGAAGACTTACTTGCAAAAGTAACATTTAGAAAAGAAATAAACACAAGTTAGATTTTTCAGTGAAAAGTACAAACAAAAGGGTTTAATATAAGAAAAGAGACAGACTAAAACACACTGAAGTGTGCAATCAAATACAGCAAAGTGTATGGTTAAAAGTAGTATGTTAAAACAGCATACCCTTGAGACATTTTCCAAAGTCATACGTCATTAAAAATGTCTGTTATGTCTCAGGTGACAAAGCATTTGGTCACATACTACCCAAGGGCACAAAAGCACAGTCCTACAAATGTCTGCTTCTTCTCACATCCCTTTGGATTCACTCGCTGTTCAAGTATTTGATTGCATATTATTCACAAAGTTTCATTAGAACCACAATGAGGATTCTATTAACAGAGCTTCAGACAGCACAAACCCCTTAACAATAGGCTGAACTTTAAGCATATGTTTAAGCACTTTACTCAGCTGGGACCCAAGAAAGCTGCTGAAGCCTGATAGCTTCAGTATTACTCTGCATAAGGGTGGTAAAGAAGAGGACGACCGCTTTCCTGGCTTTTACTGTACAGAAAAATATACCAGCTCAGCATCTTTATTTCCACGGTGACCAATTTTTATGACCTAGAAAAGAGGACAACCACAACAGAAGAAATAGCAGCAGAAAGGCTAAAAATCTTAAGGAAATGTCCACGCTTATGTTGTATTTATTGATGTCCCTAATTAAAAAAAAGGGGGGAGGGGAAATATAAAAGAAATTAGAAAGCTTGTCTAAAGCTGCTGGTTTTGTGTGCTTTGCAGAACTGTCAAGAATATAGTTATCAATCACACACGACTGGCACTAGCTATAAAATGGGGATTTATTATTTACAGAGCACAATGTACATACAGCATACCTGCAGAGATCATCCTGTATCAGAGAACATTCTTCTGATCTTTGCTATGGGGCTAGGCAAGTCCTTGCAGTATTTTGAAAGTGAAACATGGTAGAATATATACTTGTATCAAATTCCATGATATACAGGTATATATATGACATATCGTATCACTTTTTCAATTAAAATGCCTGACCACATCAAATCACACAGCATGGTTATAAATGCATCATTTAGACTTGCCCAAAACAGCTCAACGTTCTTATTTACAGAATAGATGCAACAGAACATAAGATTGGAAATAAAACTGGAGCACATCTCTTATGTTGACTAGGGTCTAATACACTGTGTCAGAAACCAATCTGGTTTAATTAGAAACAAGAGCAAGAGCTGATAGGATTTTAAACTAATTGGTCATAAAGACAGGCATCCTGTTAGGAGCTGTTACCACCTGTAAGCTGCAAAGACAAGCAGTAGAACTATTAAGTGTCCTTATATCTGCTAAACTCAATCACAACTGCTGTCACCATGAACATGCATCTTGTTATCTTGAGTGCTCATGCAGGGAGAGGAGGCATCTACTGTACCAAGAAGAAACAAAGCTATGCAAACTTCAAGTGATAGGAATCTCAAAATTAATAGGACAGGTGAATGACAGCTAGGAAAGACAATACAAGCCGAGACGTCTTAGGGCAGGAAAGCAAATCAGCCTGCTGCATTCCGAGTGACTCGAAGCACAATCATAAAGGCGAGCAAGCAGTGATTTACAATGAACTAAGCCTGTAAGTGAAAATTCATGGATCCACTTCTTTGCATTTGTCTGCAAGGGCACGGAGTGCATTTGCAGTATTTCTGAACATGTCCAAAGGCTGCCTTTGATGATCACTCAAGGATTGACTGTTAAACATTTAAAATAATTCCAGGCTCATTAAAACTAACTCTCTTTCAAAATGTAAGAACCCATCAATGGACTTGCAATGAAATGCCGCAGCTCTTTGTTTTTAAGCCCCCAAGCAAGTAGTATTTTTTTCCTTTCTCTCACTCTCTTTAAAAATAAAGCGACCCAGCCAAACAATTAACCCCTGAATTTCACTGCTCATCACAAAAACATCAAGATTCCTCCCAAACCCAACAGTCCTGCAGTAGTCCTAAGCTCGTCTTGCAAAGGCCATTTTAAAGGAAAACGCTCGTAGCAAATGTACCTGTGGGCAAAGGTATATAAATCCTCTTCTCCAGTCTCCGTCGGAGAGCTTCATCGATGTCCCAGGGAAAATTTGTAGCTGCTAATACCATAACCATCTTGGAAGGGTCATCATTTTCCAGAGCACCACCTACCCCTGCAAGCACAACAGTTTAGAGAAATTTCACTCCACAGCTCTTATTGATTGAGATGCTTGCTAAGAAACACTGCACAAATATTGCAAAAGCCTGGACAAAGCTAAGCAACAGCTCTATGCAGTCCTAGTGCTGCTTTCCAAACTTCCCATAGCTTAGGTGTGACATTGCCACATCATTGCCACAGAGAGGGGGACCGTTTCTTCTTTTGCTGAGTCAGGGGAGGGCTTTCTTTGACAGTGCTAACACCACAGTCATACGTGAGTTTAGCCCTACTAGTCCCACCAAAAATGCTATCTCTGTCAAATCTGGCCACAGAAGAAATAGGAATCACTCCTTGGCCTCCCGAATGAGGACTGCAAAGAAATTATCACTTTGGGCCAGAAAGTTGCCTATCCTGAGTTTACCACAATGAACCTGTGCATTTGAGGACATTATAAATAGTAACAACAACTGCAATACAGAGGTGGTTATCAAACCGCTACGCCATACAATATTCCTCAGATGATCATCCTTGTTATGTGCATCTGCACAGAACAGGTACTAAATCTGACTAAAACTGTAATATTAGCTGCCATCACAAAATACAGCAAAATCAGATCTCACAATGGGGTTCCTGAGCTGGAGACTCTACCAAAGGGAAGAAATTTGTTTAAATTGCATCAAAATTAAAGTCCTGTATTAAACTGCACAAATCTCCATTTTCTGCTTCTCCTGCAGTCTGGGTCTCTTAAATATGAGTTTTCAATTTACCTTCAAAATGGCCATTTTAGAAAAAATAAAGCAGAATACACTTTTCAGTCATCTGCCTTCGAACACTCCAAAAATACACTACTCAAATTCTGCCTTATTTCTCCCCCATCCATAAAGCCAGGTTTTCCAAACTGCTGAAGTTCTTACATTTCCACCTGCAAAGAAACAGCACCCCAGCCCCAAACTTGGATCTAAACACTTGTTACCGTCCATTTGCACAAGCAGCTCTGACTTGACTCTGCGACTCGCCTCATGTTCATCCGACGTGCCTCTGCGACTGCAGATGGAATCTATCTCATCAATGAAGATTGTTGTTGGAGCATAAAACCTCGCCTTTATTCAAATGAAAACATCACTATTAAGGCTGCAGTGGCAAGCACAGGCCCTCATCACCCCACGACCCAGTCCCACTAGACATACTACATACATATCTTCCCTGCCTGTCACAAGAAAATAATTCTAGATCTTGATTTACAAACTGTTTGGCATATGGTTAAGTTTAAATTGTACTCCTCAAATCAGGGGTCTTTCAGTGTTGGTTGGTTTTCCCCAGCAACTAGTCTTGCAAAGGGCAAAAAGGAATACAATCAAAATACAGGCAGTTTTTCATGTCCAGGTTTTTCTGTGGTGAGGGGAAAGCCCAGGGGACAGAAGGGAGCTCAGCCTGTCTCAACAGAGACAGGTTTTAACTGAGAGTATGGCGGAAGTGCAGCGAGGATCCTGAAGAGGTGAATGTCCCTTCAGCATAGGTCCACATGGGCATGTCCTTCACATACCCCGCATGATGGACCACACCCAAAACTTCACTGAAAGGCCTGTGTCCATCATTCAGAACAGAAACAGAACTAAAACATGTATTGCTTCTAGAATAACAGCTCCCAATCCTTCCCATTTCAAATCTACTTCCTACGGGCTTATCCCATAACTGAGTAAGAACTGAATTTCTGTCAAGGTCACAACTCTACGTCTAGTCTGGAAAACACTATCCTAAACACGGGTGATGAACACTTTCCTTCTTAATCCTCATTGACATATCAGAAAAGGATGGAAACACAGAGACTGTGCTTTTCTATCTGGTTGAGGGGGTGTCAGTGCAATGAACTCCATGCTTCCAACATGCTACTAGAGGGGCAGGAAACAGAGGAAGATGTCCCTTCTCCCCTTAGCGATCCCCAGGTCACATCACTGAGGTCATACCATTTCAAACAAGAGGCGGACCAGCTTCTCA